>PVJL010004190.1:0-136740 GCA_004026885.1 Lyroderma lyra
TAAACTATCGATTGTGTCCATGGGTTATTTGTTTGTTCAGTTCTTTTTTTCTTTGCTTTCAGTTTTATATTCCGCATATGAGTGAAATCATGCAGTTCTTTTTTTTTTTTTTCTGTCTGGCTTCTAGATTCTTATAACCAAAACTTATACTTTGTTGATTTGGTGAAAGGTGAAACCAAACAAATAATTCATCTTTATCACTTTAGGCATCTAAAGCACTGAAACAAAGTAATGTGGGTTTCCATACTTGTTTAAAATCCAGGTTTACATTTACATTTTTTTCCATTTTCTGTTTTTCTTTTTTTCAGCTAATGAAACTGAAATTGCATTCTTCTGTGAAGAAGATTATAAGAACTACAAAGCTAATCCAATTTCATCCTGGTGAAAAGTCAAGGGGGCTTCCTTTTTGCATACCTATATTAAGCTCTTTATTCCACTAAGTGAGTTTTGAAATTGACAAATAAACTTTAAAAATTAATCCCAGGCTCTGCTATTTGAGTTAAAATCTATGGTGTCTCATTTTTCTTTCTTGTTGTAAAATAATATATTTATGAGAAAACATTTGATTTTGTTTAAAGTGAAGAAATAATTATTCAAAAATCATCATGGAATATTGACTTTTCAGTCATAATTTGTTTTTCTGAAATTAGGGGATATTTTGGTGATTTGCATGTTGGATTCTTTAAAAAGATTATTAAGACTGAGGTGATTTGTTTTGTTTTGTTTTTTATAGGTTCTAATTACAGCCTCTGTTACTATCTTTGGCTAATAGAGATTACAAGAGTCTCTTATGACGATCAGTGCCATTTTTTTGTTGTTCACAGTGATACACACCACTGTACATGAAATTGAATTATGTATAGTTTAGGGAGGTTATCTGATATAAGAGAGTTTCTTTTCTTTGGTATTTCAGCCTACACAAATAACATTGCTGGAATGTTTTTTTCTTTTCTGAGTTGTGTTTCCTGACTTAATGAGCAAACTATAATAGACCCAAACGCATTTATTTGGAGAGAGAAGGTAATAGGATGCTTGCACTTCTGGAACAAAATTGTTCATTGAGAACAAGTCTAAGTCATGGAAGACACGTTCTCCAAAATCATACTTTCAGTTCTTAATAATGGCTGACTCCCCACACCTGAAGAATAGTAATTTTAAAGGGGACCGTCAGTCAGAATATATTGAATCAGAACTTCTAGAGAGGTTAGTTGGCTCTAGAATTGTCCACAAACCCTTAACACTGCCAGTAGGACAAATTGGTTTCATTGTGGTAGAGGCTAACGTAAGAAAAGCCATTCTTTTTAAAAATTCAGCTTTGAAAATCTGGTTAACATAATCAGAAGATGTTGTGCTTTGTTGAAAGATTTAATAGAGCCTTCTTTTTTTAAAATTGTATTTATTTATTCATTGTTTCATTCATTAAACAGAGTGCTGAATGTACACATGATCTAAGCTTCTCAGGAGCTATTAAGATGCAGTTTTTGCCTCAATGAGTGGGGAAAGACATATAAGCAAGGAATTTTAATAGCAGTGGAAACTTCTATGGAACCATTGATGATGGGATAATTTGTGTGGGATTAGTTTTTATTTTAAAAGAAGTACAAGTTGAGCTTTGTCATTAAAGATTTAATAGGAATTTTTGCTTAGCGTAAAATAAGGGAAAGGCTTTCAGAAAGAGGGAAGAGCATACGAGGGGAAACCCCCAAAATCCAGAATTTATTTATAAAAAATTGTGTATGTATTCTTACATGTTTACACTTCAGTCACCTTCAGAGTACTCTCTGTTGGAGGCAGTGCACTACTGAGATGCTTTTCCCACGGCTCAAAACAGTTTTTGAACTCTGTAGATTTTGATGCCTTTTAGTGCTTCTGCTGTTTTTTGTGTCACCTCTTCCACATCGACAAAACGTTTCCCTTTGAGGATATTTTTCATCCAGGGAAACAAAAAAAGTCTCTGAAGGTAAGATCACGTGAATAGGGAGGGTGGGGCGCAGGAGTTTAGGCCATTTTTGGTCAAAAACTGCTGAACACTCAGTGCGGTGTGGGCAGGTGCATTGTCTTGCCACACGTCACACGTTGCTCATGTAACTCACTCATCACGAAATGGGCAAACGCGTTGAATCCCTCCCAAAATTCACTGAAGCGAAACACAGCCTCTCACAACAACACTAGCTGATACACTGATGCAGAGGGGTTCCTAGAACACTGCCCTAGCAGGGTAGCCTGTACTAAAAGGGGCCCACCCTCCAGAAGATAATTCCGGTTTTTGGGGGGGTTCCCCCTTTGTATATAAAGCCAAAGCACTGTGGTAGAGCTTGGGATGTTCAGTAGAAAGTACAGATTTCCTTATCCTGGAGTGTAAAGCACTTGGAATAGAGTAGAGGAAGGTAAAACCAGAGGGGAGTTGAGCTAGGCGTTATGAGTCATGCTAAGGAGATGAAACTTTGGCTAGTCGGTGGTTAGGAGCCAGCGGAAAAGATTAGAAAAGGTGAATTACATGATTAGATTTGTGTTTTAGAAAATGAGCTTTGGCAGCAGTGTCCAGGCGGCAGAAAGCCTAGAAGACAGCTGTCATAGACCAGGTGAAGACTGGAAGGCCTTGACCTAGGGCACAACAGAGAAGAGACCTTGAGATAGTGTTAACATTCGGTTATGCATCTGATGGCAGCCTTGTGTTAGTTAGGTACCTTGCATATATTATCTCATTTAATTTTTACCATAACTCTTCAGTCGTGATAGTATTATTGCTGGAAAATGGGTTCTTGGTGTTAGTTGTAGGAAAGAACTCAAGGGTGCCCTGAATAGGCCAAGCAAGTAGTAGATTTATTTTACAAAGGACAGTACACTCTTAAGATGGCAGAAGCAGGCAGGCTTGGAGAAGAGCAGCTGCCGGGGAAAGAAGTGGGATCTGAGAATTTACTACACTTAAAATGAAGATGCAAAATATTTAAGATTTAGGGCTGGTGGTATAGGCGTTCCTCGGTGGGTCCTCACTGACTGCTCCTTCCCATGGGGAGGAGGGATTTTTGTCCTTATTTGGCTCTGTCGGAACTGTGATGGTGACATAAGGGGTGGAGATTTTCCTAAACTGCAATGCTAATATTATAATCCATTATAATTAGCTAAAGTTCACTTAAAGTGGCAGGATGGCATCCTGAATCTGCTCTTGGCCACTGAAATGTAGTTCTGGCTGGTCTGATAGTTGCATTTTTTCTTAAGGATGATTTCATCTCCTCCTTCCTTGGTCTCCTCTCACCTCCTCTTTCCCTTCCTCCCCCTCTCTTCCCTCCGCTGCATTCTTTCTGCCTGGTGACAGTACCATACCTATTTATGGATGAGGACATCAGGGCCCAGAGAGGTAATTTGCCCAAGGCAATGTGGTAATGTGCATTGGGATTGGAGCCAGGTCTGTCTTAAAGTCCTGGCCTTGTCCATCTATCTGTGGCCTCCCAGTAGAAGTATACAGTAGAATGACGGGTAGAATCCTTGGGACTTGGTGAATGGCTGGGTGTGGAAGGCATAGGAGAAGGAGGTGTGGAGGCGAGTGTTTCTTGCTGGAGTGAGTGACTGGATTGACAGTGACAGCATTAACCCAAATAGGGAATTTAGTAAGTAGGTTAAAGCACATTCTGTTTGTTCATTTTGTAAACATTGAATTTTTGGGCTTTTTAAGAAAAGTTAAACGTATTTTTACCTGTGTATTTTCTTTTTAATGAATAATGCAAAACTATGTAAATTCCTTTGTTTTTGTGTGTATTTCATTTTCTTATTAGAAAGTTGCATATTGGCTAAATTTATAAACATAGATGTATAGAAATATATTATGACCATAAAGGCCTTTTACCTGAAATGGAAATTGGTTCAAAACTATAGGAAACCTGTCAATGTAATTCACAAAGTCTATTGGTCAAAGAAGAAGGAAATTATATTTATCTCAACAGATGCCAAGAAAGCAATTGATGATATGCAACCCCATACGTGAGTAAAAACTCAGAACAGAATGCCCTGAACCTGACAAAGGTTACCCACAGAAAACTACTTAGTGGAAAAGTGTTTAAGAAGCAAACCTATTGAATAGCACGGGGATGACCACTCTCACCAGGACTATTCAGACTTGTTCTGCAGGTCTTATTGTAGTGGATACAATAAGAAAAGTAAGAAGAACCACAGGTGTTGGAAAGAAGGAGACAAACGTTTGCTGATAATATGATTGCAGGAGAATCAACTGACAAGTTAGGAGAACTGTTAAGAGACTTCAGAGGTTCTGATAATGAACTTAAAATGAAGTGTGCACAAAAGCTATGAAAAAAATGTTACAGGAGGATTTAAAAAACCTAAATAAAGAGAGAGATTACACGTTCATGGATGGAAGCTTTGGTATAGTAAAGATGTAGATTCATACGTAATCTGTAATTTAGCACAACCTCGCTCAAAATCCCAAAGGATTTATATTAGAATTTGACAAACTGATTTTAAGATTCAGTAAAAGTAAATGTACAAGAATAGCCAAGATCAATTTGGAAAAACAAAAAGGAGGGAGGGTTGCCCACAAGGTGTCAAAATGTATTTTAAAGTAATTAAAACAGCTTGTAATTAAAACAACTTGGTGTAGTAATACAGAAATAGACTAAAAAACCAATGGAATAGAATATAGAAACTGACTAATGTATATGAAAACTTAGTATTATATGGTAAACGTAGTATATGTAATCAGTGGAGAAAAGGATATTTAGAACCTGGCGAGGCATTAAAAAATGATTAAGGGTGCTACTTCCTATTCACTAAAATATCAGAGGGATTAAGTAACTGGACATGGAAAACAAGATGATGAGTTTATTAGAACAAAATACAGTTATATTTAGGACCTTGGGGAAGAGAAGGCTTTCTTAAAACACAAAATGGCAAATATTGTAACTTGCAGGAGTTCCCTGGTGGGGTAGTGGCTTGGCTTCGGCACTCTCAACGCTGCGGCCTGGGTTCGATTCCCAGCCAGGGAACTACCCCGCCCCCCAAAAAACCCCAAATATCATAATTGGCTAAATTTGATGTATGTATATGAAAAACAATTTTTTAAAAATCATGAAGATTGAAAGACGAAAGCCTGAAAGAAACTACTTGGTCTTATAAAGTTGATAAAGGATTAGCTTCCAGAGTATGTGATGAACTATTATAAGTCAGTGAGAAAAGCACAAGCATGCAACAGAAAAACGGACACATCTTATAAGAAGAATTCCATTAAAAAAGGAAGCACGGCTTATAAACATGTAAAAAGATGCACATCTTGTTATACATGGAAATTCAAATGGAAACAACAGTGGGGTACCATTTTTCCATCAAGTTGGCAAAAGTAAAGGGTTTGGGTAATAAGTCTTGGCCATGATGTGTGTCTACACTGCCAATGAGAGTATAAATTCATGTATTGTCACTTAGGAAAGCAATTTGGTGTGGTCTCTACTAAAATAACAAATGAGCATATTCTACTGACCCAGCAGTTCCACTTTTTAGAATTCACCCCCCCTGCCCCCGCAAGAAAACCCTCTCATGACTGAGAAGGAGGCCTTTATAAGGGACTTCACTGCTGTGTTATTTATAATAGAAAAACACTATAAACAACCTAAATGATGTCAATAGGAGAGTAGCTAGATAAACTATGATACATCTCTATATTCTGGATAATTGCTTAAATGAGAGGCATCCATATTATTTACTGACATGGGACAATCTTTGAAACATCTTGATGGATGAAATTGTAGAGGGACTCATAAAATGTGATCTTATTTGTTTAAGAAAGTGCAAAGTGATAATATATAATGTGTATAATGTGTATATATGTATGCGTATATGAATATAAGCATATACACATATATACACATACACCAAAGAATACACCCCAAATTCATAACATTGATTACCTCTAGGGGGGGGACTAGAATTGGGAGGTACAGGTGGTAAAATGCCTTATGTAATGTTTAACTTTACAAGAAAAATGTATTTGCATTAAGAATTAGTAAAAACTAATACATGTATAAAAATTAAAAGGAGCAGGAAAAGAACCTGTTAGGCAATACCCATTAACATTTTGGCACACCCTTCTAGGGTATTTTTTCCTATGTACCTTTTTCAGTGTTTTTGATCCTTTTGGTGAGTTCTACATTATACAAGTATTATTTACTTGTTAAAAATAACCAACTCTAAAGGTAAAAAAAGTAAAAATTCCCTTCTTCAAAAGTCACCTCCTTTGTATAGCTTAGTGTTCATACTTTCAGAGGTTTGTTTTTCTCTGTGCACATATTGTTTAAACATACTTTTATTTATTTCATTTTACTTATTTTTTTAAACATCTTAAAGCATTATTATTTGACATATTTTAAAATATTACATTCTCTTAAATATGGTCGATAAGTCTCATTTTGTTTTTGACTCACCGCTATGCATCTGACACTCATTTAATAAATTCTCTCATTTAAGACCTTGAGTTGGATAGAGCTCTGAGCGGCACTCCCTGTGAACTGGAGAAGATAATGCCCACCTCGCAGAGGTTAGGGGATCGAGTGAGACATGGCCTACAGGGCACGTGGTGCCTGTTTCATATTAGCATGAAATAAGTGCTCACTCACTGGCTTATATTGCTTATTGTGAGCAGTGCAGCACTATCTACTTCATTTTGGAGTCAAGAACCCACATGCTGTCAGATACTAAGTCTCTTGCCCAAGATCTAAACTCCGATAAGTCAAAGACCCAATTTCTCCTCGCTTCAAATTCCACATTCTGCCACTCTGCAAACAAGGGGTGCCAGGCACTTGGAGAAACATTGTAACAAAGGCTGTCAACCACGGGCCAAGAGACTGTCCTGTTTTTGTTGGCGGACACTCCTTCTGCAGGCATTGTTGCCATTCTCAGTTGAAGAGAATTTACTTCCTCTTCTTGTGCCACAGGGACACACAGGCCCTAGCCCTACTAAGTAGCCAAGCCTAATTGTATGTGAGTTTCGGGAACTTTTTGCCACAGCAAAATTTTTTTATTTGCCTTCCTTTTCCCTCTTCCAAACACATAGCGGGAGAGGTGATTGATGAGGCTCCTGCCCATTTGGGACACCCAGAGACAGGGCCTGGCCTGGACCCCCTCGGAAAACTGCTGCTGATGGCTCAGAAGAGTGGGGGAGGGAAGAGTGAAGCTTTCCAATGTCCCCAGGTGAGGGGAAGTGGAACCACGTCTCTAGTGGGCAGAGGAGTCCAAGGGTGACAGTTTCTGAGGGGGCGGACTCTTGTCATCTCGTTTTCATTAAGTTTGCATCATGTGTATTGGGGAAAGGGTTCTGATTATGGGTTACTGGCAGTTTTCCCTTCATTTTACTCTTTAAAAACTCTCATGATTAACCACATTAGCAAAGGTAATTGAAGGAGATAGAATAGTTACTTAATTGGTTTGAGGTTAATATTCTGAACTCTACTATCAAGATGGTGGGTCTTGGGTCTCTGCAGGCTGGGAAAGTACCTGTCTTGCACGTTGAACCCACAGCAGAAAAGTCACTGCCACTCTTGCCCTTTCACTTGGCATGTCCAGCATTTATGGGAAATGAGGACGTGGCGGGGGAGAGTGCTGCTTTTGTCATTTTTTTTCCATGAAAGAAGTTATATTTATTCAATGAATCAAACCTGCGACCACTTCCTCCATCCCCAATGTGCATTTTGGTTTATAATACTAACATTGACTTTGGATAATGGCCTTTGGAGACTCATTTTTTGATCATTAGTGAGACAATCACATAACACGTAATGATTTAAAAGAAACATGCAGGATATGTCATGCTGCTCTACAGTGTGGTTTTTTTTTTAAAGAAAGCGGTGACCCTATTCTGTTCTGTGCTTCTGGCACTTAACCTGATTATTCAGTAAACAATGTCCTTCAAAGGCAGTGAGATTTAAGATGGAGAAAATCCATTTCAGGTCCCAGACGATGTCATATTACTCTTGAAATAAGTGAAAGCAAACCATTTTGGGAATGCTGCCTTAGAGACGCAAGTCTATGATTTTAGCCTCATTCCTGTATTAGTCCAAGACAGGAAAAATGCCACCACCAATAGTAATATTTTTGTGGTCAATCAAAGCAGTGACCAAGATACTCTAAAGGCTCTCTGTATTTAATTGGACCAAGGCAAGTGTAAGGGTGAGGATCCGAAGGGCCCCTTCCCCCAACTTCTCACTTGGTGGGAAATGAGAGCCAGAAAGATCAAGTGCTGTCTTCAATCCTCTGTGTTAAATTCTTTTAAGTAAAAACCAAAAATCTCATTTAATTCCCTGGCCATTGCCCCTTCCTCCTGCCTATAATGCTCAGCTTTGCAAATGCTACCACACTACACACGGCCCACATCCCCATGCACTTGTTACAAACACCTGAAGGCCCCTAGGCCACTCCCTCTTGCTCCTGGCTCACTGTTGCTCTCTCCAGTACTCTGCCCTAGCTCAGTATAGACAAGCCTTCCAGTACTGGGGGCTTCTTGGGTCATTGACTAACTCAACTTCAATTTTCTTCTCATCTACTCTGTCTCGGCCACCTACTCCACATTCACATCGTAGCCATAATTATCATCAGTGACCACATCCTGGTCCACAACATAATCTCAGCATCGTGCCTCCATTCTTCAACCAGTACCTCCTGTATTTCCATTTCTGTCTCTGCTGCCCCCTCTGGAAGTTCTTCCACTTCACCAGACCTACAGTTCATTTGCCCTTCCATCTTTTCACTGATGCTTTCTTTAACCTAATGGATTCTCTGGTCCTTCATCATCATTCCTCTGCACAGACCCTCACTTCCCTTGCCACTCCCACACCCGCAGGTTGAATTCCACTCTCTGCCTTCTGCACACCTGGCCTGACATAGCTGCACATGCTGCATAAAAACATGCCGAGTGACAAAGCTTTACTTCACGATTACTAAGCTCAAGTAAGTTCCCAGTGCTGCCCTGTGGTTCCTTTGCTCCCCCAGGTTCTCCTTGGCCCTCAGTCCTAACCCTTCCTCTCCTCTTCACTCTGAACTGCCATCTTTGTTTCCTATTTCACTGAGAAAATAGATGCCATCAGAAGAGAGCTTGCTCATGCTCTGCCACTGTGTCCCCCTCCTGTGACCGTGAACTAGCTAGCAGTGCTCCTTTCTAAGTTTCTACTTGTGCATCCATCCCACTGCCTCCTGAGTGCCCGTTAGCACCACCGCACACTTTTCCTCTCTCTTTCCTGCTTTACCACATCTCCCCTCTGTCCTGGGTCATTCTCAGCAGCATATAAACATTCCTAACAGAATTAGCCATACCCTCTTTTTTCCACATTCTCTCCTCTCATTTCCTCTTGAACTCTCCATTTGGGCTTCTGTCCCCACTTCTCTACTGAAATAGCTCTGGACGGTCACCAGTGGTTCCCTTTTTGCCGAAAGAATATAATTCTGTCTTCAAATTACTTAATCTATCGGAAGCATTTGACACACAGAACCAATTGACACCCTTTTCTTGCAAACATTTTCTTTATTTGGCTTCCTTGTGCTCCACTGTCCACTCATCCTCATTTCCTTTGCTAGTTTTTCCTCCTCCCCTTTTCAACAGTGGATTGCTCAGAGCTCAGTTCTCTGCCTTCTCAAATTACACCTACTCCCTTGATGACCTCATGCACCTCACAGCTTTAAATAACAGCTAGATGCTGTGGAATCCCAATTTTATACCCAGCCCAGATATTTCCCATGAGTCACACCCTTGTTCATCTAACTGGCTACTCTACATCTCCATTAAAGTGGCTAATATGACTTAACTAACACATATCTGTCTTTCACATATCAGAAACTGAATTCCTGAGCTTTCTCCTGAAACTTAGTCAGTCTTCTCCACCAAAGGAAAGAACTCTAGTTGTCTGTTGGTTCTATTTGTTGGGGTCATTTATCTTATTCCTCCTATACTCAACATCAGCCAGTTCTGTTTGTTTCACCCTAAAGTTTAGCCAGTGTCCAGCCTCGTCCAACCTTTTTCACTACTACCCGCTGCCATTCCTCAAATGGATTATTGCAGTAACCTTCTAACTGACCTCCATTCTCCCATTCCAACCCCAGTACAGTTCTCTACCAGCAGAGTAATGCTTCTAGAACACAAGTCCTGTCATGCTTTAGTTTATAACCTTCACTCAGTTTCCTGCTGAAGATTACTTACCAGGTCCTACCACCTCTGTGACCTCATTTAGCATCTCCTCTCATTCTACAATAGCCACCTTGGCCTTGGTTCTCTTCCTGGTTCATGCCAAACATACACTTCAGGGCCTTTGCACATGCTCTTTCTTCTGCTTAAATAAATGCCTTTTCTCCCGGTTATTTTTGTGGGTTGTCCCTACTGTCAAGTATCTGCTCAAATACCATTAAGATGTCCTTGCTCATCTTACATAAAATAGCAAATGTCTGCCCCTACAGCACTCCCTGTCCTTCTAACTCTGCTTTTAAAAAGCAAAGCAAAACAAAACAAACCTTTTCTGGTCTATCTCCTGCTATTATAGAACTGTGCCTGGCACTTAACAGACCAACATAAATATTTCTTGAATGAATGAATGACTTGAAGATTGTATTTGAATTTTAAAGCAAAACTTTACAGATTCTTGAAGCTCATCTCATAACAAAGTAGACCCATGTGGACTGGACAAATTCTAGTAACTTCTTTATATGAAAAAGTCATCCAGATGCATACACTGATGTAGACTTTGGAGTCCTGAATGTATTTGTGTTTCAGACGAAATCGAGGAAATGATGTTAACCGTTAGTTTAACATTTAAACATTGTTAGCCATTAGTTTGTTTCTGTTGGCCTGAGTCTGGTTGCTGCCGCACCTGCCTGTCCGTGCAGCTGACAGTGTTTTTCTGCGGTTCCTGTGCATGCCTGGGGCGATCCTGTGCCTCCTGTGATGGCTCTTTTACCAGCTAGAAAAAATGCTGTGCTGGTTATTCACAGTAGACAAGCTAGTGTCCTAGATTGTCATTTGTTCTGTTTGAACTGTCCCTGGAAAGCTGAATAGGAAACTGAACTGTGGGTTCTACAACTGTACAGATTACAGCAGGATTTTTCTCCCCCACTTGCCTTAAAGCAAAATTGCTTATTTTAAGTGACCTAGAAGTGAACTTGTGGTGACATTTAAAATTAGACAAATTGAAAAAGGCAAATGGTACACTTTTGCATGTATTGGAATTATTTATCTTGCAGTGTTTGCTTTAGGCAGGCGTGATGCGGAGGGAAGTGCATTGGCTTTGAAGTCAGACAGCCCTGGGTTGGAAGAATGCAGGCACAGTCACTAGCTTAGAGCTGTGACCTTGGGCAGTTGCTCAGCCTCTCTGGCTCTGTTTTTTCTCCTATTAAATGGGGACAATCACACTGACCTCACAGAAGTGCGCTGAGACTTCTGTAAGATGACTACCTCAGTGCCTTGCACGTGCATACTATTTTGGAAGAGCACCGTCATGTCGCTATTTCACAAAGACGAATCATCCTGTTACACAGTTTAGACACAGAATGAGAGCTTACCCTACATCGAACTTCGCGCAGTGAAACCAGGCCTTTTCCTGCAAGGCAGGCATCTCCCAATGCTTGACGATTCTCTCTCCTCCCGCTTTCAGCTCCAATACCACACCCCAGCAATGTTCTTGGGTCCTGAGGGGCCCTGCCCTTGGGTGCAACTAACCCTTAGCCTATGACCTGTCAGATGTTTCTTGTGTAATATATGTCCCTTTCTTGTGGTTGGAATTGTTCCCAAATTAGGACAGAGTTAATTAACAATAGCAAAACAATTTAAATTTCCTTTTTGTAAGAATAAGGCCATCCCTTTTTCAATTCTGTGGGCATAACTTGTTCTGTGGGAGTGGGAGAAGTAGAATGAATGGATACAGAGGTTGTTGAAGCAAATACAATCTTTGGGAAGAAAAATCTTGCAAAGGCAGGTTTTACAGTTTGACTTTTCTTCATTGGTGCTGATTAATGCCTGGTCATTAATCTGTAGTCTCCTAGAGCGGCTTTTCCTCCAACATAACACCTCTCCTGCTGTTTTAGCCAATATTCATTACAGACTAGAAGTCCAGGCAGCAGGGTTAGGTCGAGGTGATTCTGCTTTGAACTTGGTCCTGGCTGCCTGCTGTCTGCCACCAGGTGTCAGCAGAGGCTGCCTGGGCCTCACAGACAGGACGACTGAGGGGGCTGAGCCATTTGTCAGTGCTTAATGTGTAGGTCTGCCCACCTGTCAAGTTGTCCTGTTGTCCCATAGCTGAAAGTCAAAGCCTGTAGCCTGTGAATAGTATGGAATGTAACACTCATGTTCAAAAGTAATCATGGAATTGCTATGGCCGAACATTTTGATTTATTTCAAAAGTCAGTGCCTAATTATTTCAAATCCAATACCAAAGTTTAGTCACTTAGACCTCTATAATCTTACATATTTTAAAAACAAATACCGATGATCTGTTAATGCTTTAGAAAATGCTCCTGCTTAATTGTTGAGGGTTATATTTTTTTTAAGCTAAGGATTGAAAGGTGGCAAGGAAGTTTTAATCCTTTGTTAAAAGCTTCCAAGTACACTGCATTGTGGGTAATTTCCTTTGTTTGGATGGAGGTGAGATGCTTAAACAAATTCCTTCTTAATCAATGATATTAGATAATATGCTCTGATGGGTGGAAGAGCGTGGAAGCTGTCCTTTTCCATGTGAAAAGGCAAGCCTAGAGCAGTGCCCAGAGCTGTGGGAGCAGAGGGACACCCACCTCAAGGACATGGGGATTACTCTATACCAGGTGGTGTCTCTCCTCCCTTCCCATGGGTGAATGTTCTCACACGTGATGAGGCAATGCCATTAACTCCTTGAATAGTTTGCAAAAAACTGTGTTTGTTTCTAGATTGTTTTTAAAATTATGAAATATCACTTTAAGGTAGTGAACAGAATGAAAAACCAGTTTGCCATGGTGCAGAACTCCCTCTGTGGGTTCTCTTCCTGGTTCAGTTACAGTGTGGCTGATAGAAGAAAACTACTTGGGCGGAGGGCTGAGTTGGTGCTACGAGCCATGCCTGAGAGTGAGTCTGAGGTGGCAAGATCTCTGTATAGCTTTGAGGACTCTGTTGGAGTCTAACATCAGTTCCCTGTCAGTGCTACTCAGCTTTTTAATGCATGCACCATAGCTTGTAGACTCTTCCAGACTGAGGAGATGCTGAGGAGAGACTTGGTCAAGTTTAAGATGAAGCAGAAGCTAGAAAGAGAGAGGAGGTCCCCTAAGAAGACCTATTTCAGGTGGGAGCTATTCCAGCCACTCCCAGCTCTCCCTTTTCTAAATTCTTACAGCCCTGGGCTGAATGGGACTTCCCTGAGCTAAAGAGTATGCTGTGGTCTTAGGTCTCTCATATTTGATAGAAATGTGTCGAGACCTGTTGTGCAAAGGTCCTGGTAATGGGCCTTCCGTAGGATCTGCAGATCAAAGGGGCAGAGTAGTTTAATGAGACAGTAATTTGTATATGGTTCTTTGTGTTCCCTCCTCTCATTCCCAGGTAGTCAGGCTCTTTGATATCCCAGCCCAGGGGTGCTTGAAGGGTTGGAAACAGAAGCAGCTTGAAGACAAATTCTTTCGGTCTTTCCTGAAAGCCTTAACTGGTCAGGCAGATTTTGCTAGATGGCTTGAGGTGGAGGGGAAAGTGGGGAGGCCTGGGGGCTGGAGTGATTCCCCAAGGCAGGAGGGGAAGGAGGCTGTGGGTTCTACCACTGGCAGGTGTCTGTGTCCCAGGGAGGTGGCCAGACCTCAGAGGCAGGTGAGCATTGCCACTCCACTTAAGACCCCAGGCCTCCACTCTGTGTGGGAGCCACCAGGTCACGCACCTTCTTAGGAACATACGGATTGAGACAATAGGCATCTCTGAGAAAGCCAAGGTGAACTGAAGACTAAAAGAGTTTCCTGGAATACTTTGCCTCAGGACTTTGAATAACCTCAAGGTGGAAAATAAGGAAGCTCAATAATGACTGAGGTTAAATTTTAAGACAGGTGGGGACTTAGAATCAGACTTAACAAAATAAAGAAATAGGAAACTTTTTTCACACATGTTTGTAATTACAAATTCATACACATCATACCAGGTTGGCCCTACCTAATACAGTAGATTCTCTGTTAACTGGAACTCAGCAACTGGCACTCTCAAGGAATCTTTGCAGGCTGCTTGAGATTTTGCCGGTTGCTTGAGTTCTGGTTAACCGAGAGTCTACTTACATTTATCTGGCATCTACCAATTCTCATGGATGCCAGTTAACTGAGAGTCTACAGTATTTACGAACAGTGTAAGCCTCTTGGTTTCAGTTACCAACCAAAAGGACAATTTATTAAAAGTGGAAAAGAGAATGAAATTCTACTCCCAAATTATCAAAAGAACCCACCTCTCTTTTTTGGAGAACTTTTAAAATGTGTATTTTATTTTTGTCAAATTAAAGAAAAAAAATCCAACAGTACTAGACTTCCACTATAGTTTCTTGACCTAACTGCTTTCCCTCGTTTCAGGCCCCCAAAACAACTATTTTAAAATCTTTTAACAGTTTCTTCACTGTCTCCATAGTTCATCTAATATGCTTCTGTTGCTTTCCTTGATTTGTCCATTTCAGGAATAATCTATTGACGCCCTGTTGTGGTAGGTGAGGATTTAGCTCGTTTCATCTTTCTGCCCTTGTTCTCATACTCTATTCTGACAGTTTTTAGTTAAGTGAATATTTAGTGTTTACATTGTTAATGATTATGGCTTTTTTCTTGGGCACTTAGAAATTATGCTTTCCCCCTTCACTTGTATAACTGTGTGCAAACTTAAACATACTTGTATGGTGGTATGTATACTTAAACATACTTTTTGTCCCCCCATCAGATTGGTCATAAGCCTTTTGGTAGTTTTTTCTCCTCCCAACTGTTGAAGCATATCACACAGCCTCTGACCTCCCCCTCCACTCTTCCTACTTCCTAAGGCCTCTGTCCTGCTCCAATAAGAATTCGTTGCTTAGATATGCTATACAAGTACTGTACTGAGGCTTCCCTTCTTCGCTTTTCTGTAGTCTCGGATTCCTGAATTCTTTATCTTTTTCTTTCTTGATTAACTCACTTCTTGTGCCATGTCACAGACTCTAGTAGTTTCCTAAGAATGGGTGCCTAGAAGGTACATGTTTTGAGATGTTTAAAAATGTCTCTTCTCTAAGACACTGTTGGTGGGTATTAAATTCTAGGTTAAAAACACCTTTGCTCAGAATGTTCCATTGCTTTTTAGCTTACAGGAAACTGTGAGAAGGTCAGTGGCATCATAAGTTTTATTTCTTTCAATGTAAGTGATATTTTTTCTTCTGAAAGCTTTTAGGGTATTCTCTTTATCCCAGGTGTGCTAAAGTCTCACAATTATGTGCTTTGGTGAGGATGCGTTTTAAGTCTTTAGTCTGGGTATTGGTGGACTCTTCTGATCTGGAAACTCAAGGCTTTCAGTTGGGGAATTTTTCTTGTATGGTTTCTTTGGTTATTTCTGTTCTCTCTGGCATTCCTACTCATCAGATATAGGTCTTCTGGATTGTGCCTTTGAGTCCTTATCTTCCGTCTTCTGGTTTTCCTTTCTGAGAAGTTTACTAAGTTTTATCTTACTAGTTTTCATTGATTTTTAAGTATTTTTGCTGTTCTATTTTCAATTTTTGATTTCTAGTTCTCTTAATTCTTTTCCACAATATCTTTTCTTTTTCTTACTTTCTGGATATAATATCTTCTCTTTTCTCTCTAAAAATGCTAGTTTTGTTTAAATATTTTATTCTTAGGGAGTTCCCTGGTGGTGTAGTGGCTAAGGCTTCAGTGCTGTCAACGCTGTGGCCTGGGTTCTATTCCCAGCCAGGGAACTACCCACGTTAAAAAAAAAAAAATTGTTCTGCTCCTTGACTGTGTGTTTCTCCTGGGTTCCTTTCCCTAGTTTTTCCTTTGGTTTCTTTCTCACAAGGTAGGCATTCCTCAAATGTCTATCCATTTATATTTAAGCTTGAGGTACTCCAGAGCTCCTTACAAACACTCCATGCTTGGGTGGGACCTGCTCTTCCATGATGCTCCAGGTCCCAGAGTTCAGAGAATAAATCTCCAATCCCTGCCCGGATGCCGAGGCTCCCAGGATGCGGAAGGGTGAACGAGCCTGCTCCTGAGGGCCGCCACTTTCTGTCAGCACTTCAGTTGGAGCTTGCTCAGCTCTATGTTGGCAATTCCTCTATCCACTTTCCATCTTCAAAAATGGAATGGAATCTCTTGTCCCTGATGTCCTCTCTCCTGGTCTCTGTCTTCATGAGTTTATACCTGTAATATTCTCTTACTCTCATTTTAGTGGTTTTTTTTTTTTTTAGCAGAAATGATAAAATTAATATGCTGAGTCTATTATGTGTAACTGGAAAGCCTCCCTCCCTTTCCTCTAAACAATTCAAGTACAAGTTGCATATAGTAAAATGCAGACATCTTAAATGTATAGTTCTATGAGTTTTGACAAATGTATATACTATATCCCAATCTGTACCTTTCTAGAACATGCCCATAACCCCAGAAATCTCCTCCATCCTCCTTTTCAGTGATCTCCCTGCCTCTTCATAGTCAACAGCCACTGATGCGGTTTCTGTCATCAGAGATGAGTTTTGGGCCCTCACTTTTGAATGTTTGAAAGAAATGCATAATGTAGTCCAGATCACGCCTCCATCTTAACCAACTGAAAAACAACTCTATTATTATAAGGAATTGGAATTTAAATGAGAGCAATACTATTTTATTAAAACAATACAAGCATAGTATGTTGTCTAAATCTTAACTCCCTCTTTAGGACTGAAGAGAGGTTTATTATTTCCTAGAAAGGATTGTGAGGAAATTAGTTTCCTCCATAACAAACAGAACTTCATACCACATGTTTATTTAAAAACTCAAATAATCAAAAGAAGATTCCTAATGTCTTTGAACAAACATCAGATCTTCAAGGTTATACTCCCTTTTGTTCTTCTGAACAAAAACCAAGATTCCTCTTGTTTTTTAGTGTAGCTGACCTATCGAAAAGATACATGATTAGCCATCCTTCCAAATTTTGAAGTGTGTGCAGTTGTGGGCACAAGGCCCTCATGGCAGGGGTGGTGACGAGGGGGGTCTTGGATGGCATACAGAAGAGACCTGTGATTCCAACATACTCAGAACTGGGGTCTGCTAATTGCCTGGCTTCTGGATGGTGTTTGTTCCCTTCATGTAGACCTCCCATGAATGACCAAAGTCATAAATTTAAAATGCTAAATCTGAGTCTCTTTATTACTACAAGGTTTAGCAACCTCTGCAGGACAATCTAGGCTACCAGAAGAGAGACCAAGCCAGGTGTAATAACAGCTAGCATTTAGTGAGTATGTACTGGGTTTATTCACTTAGTTACCCACCAATAGTGATGGAATAGAGGTTTCCAGCCTGCTCATAATCACACTATTACACAGGAAGGTCTCTAAAGGTAAAATGTGCGTGTGTGTGTGTGTTTTTTTTTTTGGGGGGGGGGGTACTTATGCTCTCCCGGTGTACTAGGAAAAATTTTCCTAATTGTAGCTGAAGTGAGTGATTCCTTTTTGCCTTTCACTACTCTCTGGTACCTCCTTGAGATGAGTTAGGTCAGAATTCCTGCAATTAACATCTCACAAGAATGTCCTCACCTGCTCTTCTCACTGCTACTGCCCTGGTTTGGGCCCTCATCATTTCTCATCTTGACCATCGAGACACTCTCTCGTCTGGTGTCCTTACAGATGAGAGTCCTGCAGACTCACATCCACCGAGTCCATTCGTCATGCTTGCTGCCAGAGTGATCTTTTAAAAATGCAAGTCTGACCATGTCCCTCCCTGTTTAAAACCACCTGGTGGATCCCCGTTCCTTCAGGATGAAGTGCACACTTGAGAATGGCAGCGGGGGCTTCTTGGTTTAATCTTGAGGCACATCTCCAACCTTTTCTCTTGCTATGTGATCTCCACCCCTCCACCTCCCCTCTCCCACTCCCCTCTCCCACTCCTGTCCCATCACCTGTTCTTTCTGGAAGTACCATGCTGCCATATACTTCAGGTTTCTCACACTGTTCTCTGGAATGCTCCCCTTCCTCCGCCCCTGCCTCTACCAGACTAGCATCCATCTTGGAAGACACTGTTAAGGATTACCTCGTCCATCTCCAAAATTTGTTTTGAACCACCCCTACCACTACCTCACAGCCAATAGACTTGACTGTGCTCTCCCTGGGGTCCATCCTAAGACTTGCCATTATAGCACTTATCACATGCATGGCCTTGATTTTTATATGCTGATCTTCTCCATCAGATGTGGCTCTCCCAAGTTTGGGGGTCAAGTCTTATTCACTGTTGTTTTGTTCTCCACTGCCTGGCATATGTCAGGACTTAATCAATACGAGGGCTGTCCAGAACGAATCCAGTCATGTAATATGGAAAATGGAGGCATTTATGGCTGCTATAGATCTATGTATTTACATATGAAAGAATGGATACACTTTCCCTATATATCATGTACTCCTCTAAAAGTTACTGGGCTTTCCAGAACTTGTATTCACGTACCAGCAATAATACCCAGATGACGCAGCTGTGCCAGCATTGCCTGCTGAGATTATCTGTGCCTCACAGGTAGAACCACATTCCTGCTGCTTCTACATTCTCTTCGTGCCCTGACATGGTGCTGGATATGCACTACCTGTTTTGAAAATGTAGTTGTTGATTTGAGTTGGCTGGGTGTTGGGGGATGGGATACAAAAGACAGAGAAAATGTGGCCCCTGCTATTAAGTTCTGAGAACTTGACATAAAAAGGGGAGAGAAAACAGATCCTGTGGGGGGAAAAACCTCATTCAACCAATGACCGAGACTTCCCATGAAAATCCCCAGGGATGCCTGCACATACTTGTATCCCCAAAGAAGCTTTTCTGAGTTGCATGACCCTGATGAAGGTCTTCCTTTGCTGTATGATTTGTTGCAGTAAAAGTAAGGAAGGAATTTCAAAGCAGTTAAGGTCACTTTGTACCAAGACTATGGCACTCTATCATGTTAAGTAAAATGTCGGTTGATAGTTATTCTGCCATTCTTTTCAAATGATTTTATGCACAGTAGCTAATTTTATCGTGTGTGTCTGTGTGTGTGTGTGTGTGTGTGTGTGTATGACTTGGATTTGATTAAATTTTTGATCTTTAAAAATTTAGTAAGAACTTGCTAACAAATGTCTATACCTTATTTAAGAAACAGTAGAAGGAAATTATAAGAGTACTGATGTTTAATGAGGACTGTCGTGGGCTTTTGGATCTTAATGCTCTTATCTGATATGGTGTCCCCTCCTTATAGGTGAGAAAACCAAAGCTCAGACAGTTAATTTGCTTGAGGTCTCTGCAGCCAATATTGTAGAACGTAGGCTTGGAATTTTAGAGGTTTTCAGAACTACATATATTCAAATCGAATTTCATGTGCATGAAATTATAAATACTTTAGAAAATTGTCAGTTATAAGATTTTGTTGGCAAACACCTGTGATAGGTTTATTTAAAATTTTTTTATCTATGTACAAGTATTTAAGTTTTAAAGATGAAAAATATTTCAGTTGTTAGATTGCAAAAACAAAAAAAGAAGCATCTTATACAAAATGAACACAGGTTTATGTACATCATTGTCTCCACATAGTAACAGCATGAGGAAACCTGGAACAGAATTTCAAGGTGACGGTAATTTGACAAACCCAATGACTCAGTGAAGTCTCTTCAGGGATTCTATGGGCACAGGGACACAGTAGTAAAGAGCAGAAGGTCTGGGGCCCATATGACTCCAGGAAATTTGCTTGGAGCCCCACTTTCCTCATCTGTAAAATTACATTAATGATGTCTAGTGCACGGGCTGCAGTCAGGATTGAATTTCAAGGTGTCTGTTCAGTGCTTGCTACATACAGTACCTTCTGTAGTATGACTCAGCAAGGGGTTAGGGACCTCTTGTCATCCACTGGACATGGCACTTTTGCGTTGGCCAGCGAGGTGCACTCTCCTGGTTCTGAAGATTGAGAGGACATGGAGAAACTGAAGTTGGGTGCTGGTTAGTCAAGGAATGCTTCTAGGACCTCCAGTGTTGGGAGGGAGAAAAGCACGTGGCTCAGAGTGAACATGATGTTTGAAACCATTTTCATGTCACAGGTGAGCAGGAGGAAAGCCGATTCTACCAGGGAACTCACACAGAATGTGTGAGTTGTGCTCTTGAAGGTCTGTGGCCATTGCCTCACAGTCAAACAGGGCTTGCCCTCTGCACGGGCCGGGAAATCTCACCTTCCAAGATTCAGTCCCATGGCCGAAACCCAATTTCTGATTTTTGGACTTGATAATCTGGCACCTAGAAGTGAAAAAATCCTCCAATCTCAGTCTTCAACATTACAAAATAGACATGGAACATAGAGAAGAGAAAGGGGAGAAAGTGGAGCAGGAGGGAGGAAAAAGTCAGGCCAGTGCGAACTCCGGGCCCAGGAATGTTGGGAGAAGGGGTTACAGCATTGAGGTGAGGCAAGCACCTTTTACATAAACCAAAGAATGGCAGGCAGGGAGGGTGCTGTTCAATGCTAAACCCCTGTCCTCTTGCCCTTGCCACTCGCTGGTGCCACCACTAGCATCCAGCCTAAAGACTCTAAGGGAAGATGGTTATTAACATCTCCCAGGGACTTGGGCCTTTCACCAAGGGCTCTGAGGAGAGACTTCCTGGGTTGGGAACGGAGCTTCCAGGGCCATGCTCAGCTGCAAATGCCCCAGTTAATTATTCCTGGCACTCACCTAAGGTGGCTGGCTTTCACAGTTTCTCCTGTGTTCATGTGTGAAGAAAGAGCCTCAGAAGTAAACACTCTTTTGGAGAGACTTAGAAGATGTGTCCCAAGGATAAAATGTGGTCTCCTACCTCACCTTTGAGGTTTCAAAAGAGTCAAGTGAGTGTTTTGTGATTCCAGGCTTCATGCTTTCACTCTACCCCACTTTTCATCACACACCTCTCAGTGCTATAAAATTGGATTATTTTTTAATCTTCCTTCCCCATTTGTATTGTTCTGGTGTTGAAGTGATTATACAGAACTGTGTGTTGATGTCTCTGTGGCACCTGTCCTCCAGGGATGGAGCTCTGCCTTATAAACATTACCCTTACTCTTCTCATGGAAGGAGGCTGGATCAGGGTGCTCACTCACCCCATCATCAGGGCCTTCTGAGATGGACCCTTCACAGGTGCTTATAATCCGGGCCACACAGAACAGGAGACTTGGAGGTGCCAAGATCCCAAATCTACTGCCCACGCCTCTAGCCATCCATCTCAGGTGACAGTGGTGGTTAAAAGAATAAATACATGAAAACTAAGCCAGCTAGCCTGTGAAATACAAAGTAAAAGGCAAATGGGCTGTAGGCTGTTACCTGGAATCACCTACTGGGAAATGCTGAGTCACCTGGGACCAAGGACAGAGAGGTGGTTTGGTGAGTGACAGCCCCACCAGCAGCGCCTTGTACAATGAAGCTTCAATTCAAAATGAAAACATTCTCTATGTTGGCACCAACCTATCAGTGTGAGATATATCACTCTCAACTGAGGGATATCTGTGATAAATAGATCAATACAGGAATGCCTGCTTTAATTTTTCATTTATACGTGCTGCTCAGGACGCCTCTCACTTTCCCAACTTTTTAAAACTCCGTGGCCTTTCCAGAATTTTCCAGAACTTTCCAGAGCATGTAAAGCTTACTGCTAATGAGCTTGGAGATGATTTGAGGTGGTAGCACAGTGAGAAAGTTAACTCTTGTTTCACTTCTGTTCCGGGTCTTCTGGTTGAGTGAAGGGGGAGGCCACAGTCTGGTGTTGGTATGTTTTTAAGATTTCCTCAGCCTCTTTCTCCTCTTTGTTTTTTATTTTTAAAAAGAGAGACCAGGGCCATCAGGGCCATTCTACTAAGCATTTTAGCAGATAACTTTCTAGCTGGAATTTAATAACACCCTTTTGTTTTTATTTATTTTAAGGTTTTATTTGTTTTAAGATTTTATGGCAAGCGATTCTGCTTTTCCTTTTACATTAGAGATGTTTGTTTAGCAGACACTGATACAGCAGTTACTCTATGGAAGATCTGTTTCAAACACTCTATGAAGAGAAACTCCTGTGATTCTTATAAACTAATTATAAACTTCCGTGATAAGAACTATACGCACCCTGTTTTATGGATGGGGAAACTAAGGCATGAAGGAGTTAAATCAGGTTAGGGAGTGGTGGAATCAGTGTTGAAACCCTGGCAGTTTGGCTCCAGACTTTGTGTTCTTAACCTCTGTGCTATGCTGCCTCTCCACAAGGAACACTTTAAAAATTAATATAGTCAAGGAAAACAGTGAGTTGATTTGAAGAAAACATTGATATAAAGAAAATAAGTTCATGCACTGTTTGGAAATAGCAGAAATTGTGAAGGTGAACTAAAATGAGAGTTGTTAGCAGCTACCCTAGCCTACAGAATGAAAAGTGACTTGCTGATTAAGCACTTGACCTTGAGAACACAGCATACTCCACCTAAAGGATACCAGGAGCTTCAGCTAAAACTTCTTTCACGTTGACTGTATCATACAGACATCCTGCAGCAGCATTTGTAATCATATGTATTTGTAATCATATGTCCACACACACACACACACACACACTGCTGCTTTGAGCTAGTATGTAGCAGGAATTGAGCCACACGGTGTTATCATTGGTATGCATTATTTTCTTTAACATGTATTATTTCTTTTTAATAGTCACAGCAGCCTATGTGGTGGTTTTCACCCCCACTCCTGGGTGAGGGGGCTGAGCCCAGGATGAGGAGTGGAATTGTCCAGGGCCACTCCGCTGATGGGTAAAGTTGCACTGAAAGATTAGCCTAGGCTGCTTCTGAATCCAAGCAAGCTCTTGACCACTGCATTGCATTATTGGTGATTTGTTATTGTTGTTTTTTAATTTTATTGGGGTGACATTTGTTAATAAGATTATATGTTTCAAGTGTATATGTCTATAATGCGTTATCTGTATATTGCATTGGGTGCTCAAAAGTCATTTCTCCTTCCGTCACCCAAAGTCATTGACCCAAAGTCATTTCTCCTTCCATCACCATATACTTGACCCCCTTTACCCTCTTCAACTGCCCCCCCCACCAGACCCCCTTACCCTCTGGTAACCACCACGCTGTTGTCTGTGTCTGTTAGTTTTTGTTTGTTTGTTCATTTGTTGCTTTCTGTTTTATATCCCACATATGAGTGAAATCATATAGTTCTTGTTCTTTTTCATCTGACTTATTTTGCTTAGCATGATGCACTCAAGATTCATCCATGTTGTGTCAAATGGCAGTATTTCATCCTTTCTTATGGCTGAGTAGTATTCCATTCTATATATGTACCATGTCCTCTTTATCCAATCACCCATCAAAGGACACTTAGGTTGTTTCTATGTCTTAGCTATCATGAATAATGGTGCAATGAACATAGGGATATATATATCTTTATGGATAAATGTTTTCAAATTTATGTGTTTCTATATACTAACAATGAAATTTCAGACAAATGAAAAAAACAATTCCATTTGCAATTGCAACAAAAACAATAACATACCTAGGAATAAACTTAACAAAGAATGTGAAGGATCTATACAAAGGATGACTGGAAAATATCCAGCCATAAATGCCTCTATTTTTCATGTTACATGGCTAGATACTTTCCAGACAGCCTTCGTATAGCCTATCCTGGAGAATGTTCCATGTGAATTTGAGCAGAATGTGTATTCTGCTATTGTTGCATGGAGTGTTCTATAGATATGTGTTAAGTCTAGTTGCTATATAGTAATGTTCTAATCTTCCATTTCCTTATTGATCTTTTGTCAAATTTTTCTGTTCATCATTAAAAATGGGTTGTTGAAGCCTCCAACTATTATTATTGAATTGTTTATTTCTCCCTTCAATTCTGACAATTTTTGCTCCATATATTTCAGTGTCTGTTGTTAGGTACATATATAACTGTTAGGTATTCTTGATAGGCTGGCCCTTTTATTTTAAATAATTTTATTTATATAAAACATTTATATAAAATATTTATATAAAATATTCTGTGTCCAGTAACAAATTTTGTCTTAAAGACTATTTGCCTTTTATTATATAGCCATTCCAGTTCTCTTTTGGTTGCTGTTTGCATTGTGTATCTTTTTTTCCATCCTTTCACTTTAAATATATTTGTGACTTTGAATCTCACGTGTGTCACTTGCAGCCAACAAATAGTTGGGTCATTTAAAACAATTCATTCTGCCAATGTCTGCCTTTAAGTTGGAATTGTTAAATCTTTTTACATTTAATGTAATTACTGATAAGGTGGGACTTATGTCGGCCACCTATTTGTTTTCTATTTTTTTTTTCTCTTCCTCATTTTCTCTATTACTTCTTTTGTTTGTGTTAAACAACTATTTCCCAGTGTACCATTTCAATTCCCTTGTCATTTCTTTTACTATGTAAAGTTATTTTCTTAGTGGTTGCCTTGGGAATTAGAATTAACATATTAATTCATAACAATTTAGTTTGGGTTAATATTAATTTAATTTCTATATAAAAACTTCGCTCCTATATACTTCATTCCATTCTTCCTCCTTTGTGTTACTGTTGTAGAAATGGTGTATTTATACTCTGCATGCCCATCAACCAGATATATAATTATTGCTTTATGTATTGTCTTTTAAATCAGATAGAAGGAGCTACAAATTAAAAAATATATTTCTATGTTTATATATTTACCTCTGTAGTTACCTTTACTGGTGTTATTTCTTCATGTGGATTTGAGTTACTGTTCAGTGTCCTTTTGATTCAGCCTGAAGAACTCCCTTTAGTGTATCTTGTATGACAGGTCTGCTAGTGATTAATTACCTGTTTTTGTTTACCTGTGAATCTCTTCATTTTTCCTTCATTTTTAGACATATTTATAATGGGTTTTTAAAGTCTTTTTCTGTGAAATCTTTCTGGTCATTTCCACAGGCAGTTTCTATTGCCCTGTTTTGTTTTCTATGGTGTATGGGTTATATTTTCCTGTCTCTCACATGCCTCATAATTTCTGTTGGAAATTTTTCTTGCATGCCTACTAATGTTCGTTGGAAACTGGACATTTTAGATAATATATTGTAGCAACTCTGGGTTCTGCTCCTCCCCACTTCCCATTTGTTATTTTTATTTGTTTGTGTTTTAGTGACTGGCTGGAGTATTTTAGTGTCTGTTCCCTCCCATACAGTCCCTCCCAAACAAGCCTCTGATGTTGCTCTTCGGGAAGGCTGTTTGTGTATGCCCAGTCACTTTGGGATGACAGTGGTATTAGTAGGACTCTCTCTCTTTCTTTTCCTGGCCACACACAGCTCTTAAACTCCAGTAATTGCTAGCTGATTGCTCTATTGTTTCTAAAAATGCCCTGGGACATAAATTACTCTACAAACTAATCCAATCAAAATGTGGCTTCCTTGAAGCGACAGTTTCTGAGGTTTGTGTTCAGACTCTAGCAGGGTCTGGGGTTATTTTCCTTCTATCTAAAATATACTTTTGAGAACTTCTTTAGATAAGAGCTATTGGGAAACTCTCCAAATTTTTGTATATCTGAAATATCCTTATCTTGCCTTCTTTCTCGAAAATCAGTTTTGTTGGGTTTATAATTCTATGTTGACAGTTCTCTGCACTTTCAAGATATTATATCACTGTGTTTTGATTTGTATTGATATTGTTAAGAAGTCTGTTATAATTTCATAGTTGTAAATGATCCGTCATTTTTCTCTGGCTGCTTTTAAGAGCTTTTTAGTCTTAAGTGTGGTTTTATTTTTTAAATTTGCTTTCCTGCTTGGTGATGTGTAATGTACTTTCTGTTTTGTATCCCAATCTTTCATTACTTTTGGAAAATCCTTGGCTTTTCTCTTTAAAATTTGCCTTTCCACCATTCTTTCTTTCTGGAACTAGAGTTATTTGTACGTTAGACACTTTATTTTCACCTCTCTCTCTTTTGACTTCTCTTTTATATTTTCTATCCATTTGTCTTCTTTTTTTCTTTGCATTCTGGATTTTTTTTTTTTTTTTTTTTTTTTTTTTTTTTTTTTTTTTTTTTTTTTTTTTTTTTTTTTTTTTTTTTTTTTTTTTTTTTTTTTTTTTTTTTTTTTTTTTTTTTAGTTCCCTTTAAGAATTCACTACTTTTCTGCAATCTTCTGTTAAACCCATCAGATTACATTTGTTTCCGACTCTGGAGCTATTTATCTGCTTCAGCCACTCCTTGAATGGCGGTACTTTCCCCCTTGCCATTCAAGACTCGAGCCACTCCTGCTTGGGCTCCCTCTGACCTCTTTGGAGTGTACTTTCCCTTTTAATAAACTATCTCTTTGTTTCATCTTATTTTCCGTTTAATAAACTGCTTCTTGCGTTCACCTCTACGAAAAAAGAAAATTACATTTGTTTCCGACAATTTTTCATTTCTGAAGGTTCTATTCTTCATCATGCCTGGTCCTTTTATAGTGTCTTATTGCTTACTTATTTTTATCACTCAATTTTTAAATTCTTTCCACATTTAGTATATATCATTTTACATTTGATAATTCTATTATTTGACATCTTTGTGGTTGTGTTTCTGCTGATTCTCATCTGTGATTTGTTGATCTTAGATATTGTGCTCCTATTTGGTGGATCTGAATGGAGGTTGTTTTTCTCTAGAAAGAAAGGGCTTGAATTTGTTTTTGCCAGGAACCAAAGGGCATTGTGTATGTGTGTGTGTGTGTGTGTGTGTGTGTGTTCCCATTTATTTTCTGCCTTGGTGATTTCTGTTACCTTCTGAGAGTTCAGCATTAAAAGTTATGTCTTGGGAGTTCCCTGGTGGTGTAGTGGCTAGGCTTCAGCGCTGTCAACTCTGTGGCCTGGGTTCAATTCCCAGCCGGGGAACTACTCACATACTACAAAAAAAAAAAAAATTATGTCTTTCATCCAGGAATGAGTTGCTTTGTATCAGAAAGACTTCTCTAGTTGGGGAAAAGTTTTAACTGTTGGGTAAAATTAGATATTCAAGAGTAGGTTCTATGTTTGATGGAAATTACAGACATAAGCTAGGCTTCTGGTCCAATCAATGAAATCAACACTTTAAAAAGGGCTTGATTCTTCATGTTATGTGAGAATTTGCAGTGGAGGCTTTTTCGTTGCTAAGTGCACCGAAGGTTCCGTTTGTGACTGTAATTTCTGAACACAGAAAACAAAAATGAAGCCAAAGCACTTTGAGTAACTATTAGAGGTCAAACAAACTAAGATAAACTATCTGGAATTACTACAAAAATTAGTGGGGAAAACAAAACTTAACTGAACAAAAACTCCACTGTGTGTACTTCCTAGGAAACCCAATTAGTGTGTTTTGCCTTACACCAAAAATGTTGTAAACGAGAGTGAGTGGTTTTTGTTTTATTTTGCCTTGTTTTGTTTTTGGCTAACCCTACCATGCATGTTTCTCTGGTCAGTTCCCTTTTCACTTCCTCCAACAATTATTTTTAACCTTTTCCTCCTCCTGCAACTCTCAGAGCCAAACCTTCATTCCCTGTCGCTCTCAGCAGATGGCATTGCCTACTTTTCTACAAAGGATGTAGACATCAGAAGAGAATGCCCATGCCTCAGATCACCCAAGTTTAACCCTCCCCTCATTGGCACTGATCATTGTCTCCTAATTTTAAAAGACCAGCTGCCCCCACTCCTTGCTAAAGCCACCTGTGCTGAATCTCTCTCTCTTTCATCTCCAACCACTCATGTCCATCTTGTTCTTTTCCAAAAACAATGTCGTGCTGTGGAAAAAAAACCAACCCTCCTGTACCAACTCCCCAACATAGCTCTCCAGATACCAACCCTCTCTCTCCCCTACTTCACAGCCAAATCTCAAAAGTTGTTCAGAATTAGGCCCCATTTCTTCACTTCTCACTCATTTCCAATCTTGATTTTACCCCTAACACTCTTGAAATTCTTACCATAAAATTTCTATATTTCCAAACTCAGTGGACATTTGCTTTTACCGTACTTGAGTTCACCACAGTGTTGAACAGTTTCAAACACTCACGGTGCATGCATGTGCGCGCTTTCTCTCTCTCTCTCTCTCTCTCTCTCTCACACACACACACACACACACCCACACACCTTCTTTAGCTGTTATTTTAAAATGTCAATTATGGAAAGGGTGAATGATATTTCAATATTATTGTATTTCTCTTAAAACCAATTTGTTTATTGTAAGATTATTACTTATTATAATAATTACCATTCCTCTTTAGTACTATATATTTTAGTGTGATCATTTTATTTCTACTTTATATTTTAAGTTAATCAATTTAAGTCCTTAAATTGATCTTTTAAAAAACTATACACATAGGTTATATTATTTCTGAATTTTATTTTAGGTTAGTAAAAAGAGATTTTCAATGTTATTTGTTAAAAAAAAGTAGGTGCTGGTCTGGTGGGATTGAGTTTCTGCTCTAGTGGTGCCAACTTCCTCTTTATAAAGAGCTCAGAGAAGCGACCCCAGTGTAAGAGAGCTTCTGTACTTCCAAGGACCCATTTCACTGCTTTTGGAAAAGATTCAGGTTGTCATCCATGAATGATAATTCATCTCCTTAACTAATAGGAGTTACTTCGGTTGCTCCTTAGTTTTTATGTGAGCTACCTGAATAGTGTTTTTTCATCTATTTCATCATTTCCTTTTCATCTTAGCTGTCCCAGTGTTGTGAGGCAAGGCAGAGAATACAAAAACAAACCTCCAGGCACAAGATTTCTTTTCCTGTTGAACACTATTTGTAATGAAGTTGTTTGCTCGCCATGGTTCTCTAGAAAACCCATGGGCTCAAAATGGCAAGGCCATCTTTTGGTTATTGTTCCCAAGAAGTGGTTTCCAGCCACGGGATTGCTTTCTGCACACAGGTTTCTTTTCTTCCTCTCGGCACAGGAAGACAGTTCTGGTTGCTTCAGTGGAAAATCTGAACTGCGTGATAGGTGGATGGTCTCTGTGGAACGTTCGTGTTTCCCTAATGGACCTAAGGCGGTGTATGGGACCCCCAGGGGGCATCCTACAAGGAGCAGAGTGCATGACCTTGTTTCTGGTAGTGTTCCCCTCCTCTGCCTTTAAGAGAATGGGGTTGGAGCTGCGTGGGCAGAATGAGGACACAGGGCACCAGGGTCCCAGAAGATTCATGGGGTAGGTCTGTGTGCACTGGTGTGTGGGCTGTGGACTATAGCACAGCAGACAGAGGAATCCAGCCAAGGAGTGTCTGAGGATCAACACCATCTGTGTGACCTGGGAGCTTATTAGAAATGCACAGTCTCACACCGTGTCCCAGACCAACAAATCACAACCCGTGTGTTCAGAAAATCCCTATGCGACTCTAATGCACATCACAGTTCTAGAAGCATGGCTGCTCTAACCTACATTTAAGGCTACAGCCTTCAGACCGCAGTGCAAACACTGCTCTCTGAGGGCCTTGGGTGCTCCTTTCACGTCCCCCTGCACTCTGTCACCTGGGCATCGCAGGTTTCCTTACTGTAGTTGTGGGTCTGCATGTTTGCCCTTCCTCAGAGGTGACTCTAGCTCAGATCGTTCTGTGCTTACCTCACACATAGCCTAACTCAGAGCAATCTCCAGTCGGAATCCGTGGACAGCAGATCGACACAACAGAAGTAAAAGCCTGAAATTCCCAGAAGTTGTTTATTTTTGCTGCTTCTTAGACAAGTTCTCCAAGGTCAAAACAAAACACACAGACTCTTTCAGTGACATACATTTTAAACATCCACCTCTGATCGTGGCATTTAAGATTCCCAGAGCTCGTTGGTTCAGGCACTTTTGTACCCAGAGGCACATAGAATTTCCCAGGCTTTAAGGGAGTGACTCGCTCTCTTGGGGATGCTGTTGCCAGCTGCCTGGTGAGGTAGGGACGAGCAGCAGCAGACACAGGGTCAAGGCCAAGCCCACAGCCCGCCCTGCCTTTCTTCAGTTGGTTATTGTCCGCAGGTAGGCAGGTCCCCTGCTGTACCTGTTCCTTCCTGCCACCCACCTTTGCATCCTCTCCCTTCTGAGGAGCACCTGCAGCAGGAGGTTGGTGGGGAAGGAGAGGGAGTGTACTGGACTTTGCTGTGTCAGCATCTTTGGTATAAGGGACCATGCCCAGGCCCGGGGAGGCTTGGAGGAGCAAGGCAGCCAACAGGAACTAGGACTGGCCAATATGGGTGGTTTCCAGCTGCCCATGTTCTCCCTGCTACCTGTCAGCAGAAAACTGCTGAGCCCTCCTTTTGCCAATCAACTATGAGAGCTCAGCTTTGCCTGCGTCCTTTACAGCGATCCTCTCTGACAGCCATGGCCGCTGCTCCATCGGGGCCAGTTCAGGGGACAAGCTTCTGCTGCCCAGCCTTGCAACGGGAAGGGATGGCTTGGCGCGTCCCGCCTTCCCTCCATTAGTCACTGGCCTAAGGAGAGCTTCTTACACTTGGCTTTTCTTCCCCTGTTCACTAAAGGACCCTACTGTTCTTCACAGACATGAGCTCGCGAGGCCTTCCCGGGGAGGCAGGGGCATCCCCCTTCCGTAGCACTATCTGCTCAGCCTTTGCCAGCCGGGCTCTCTTTGTTCCATGCTAAGATGCCCTCTGGCCCAGGAGACCTAAGAAATATGTGCAGGACCCACATCCCCGGTTCAGAGTGCAGATCTCTGTGTGTCTCACTGAGGTCTTCCATCAGGACCTCACCCCCTTTTGCGCTCAAAGGTGCTTTCTTTGCGGAGATGACAGATCCCCCTAATTCTGCCAGAAGCTGGGGGTGGCGGGGTTCAGTGGAGAAAACTGTGTGTCTACAGTGGAAGTGAAAACGGTCTCGGCATGAATCAGTGAGGAGTGGCAGATGACTCAAGGGCGCTTGTCCTGTGTCCCTGGCTGTGGTCCAGCCCTCCTTTGGGGCACCAGTATTTCAGATTTGTAGCTTTGGTGGAAAAGACTCTCTTGCAGTTTTGAAATGTGACCTGCCATGAGGAGGAACTTAGAGCCAGTGTGGTTTCCTGGGTGCTCAGAAGGCGGGCTCTCTGCCCAGGGACACCTAAAGAGGTCCCCGGAGCCTTCCCACAGGACCGCTTTAAGGCAGACAGGCAGTCCTGGCGCGTCCTGAGCGAGGCTGGGCAGTGAGGCTGAGCGCTCTGCCTGCGCTCCCCGCCCCGGGACTGGCAGAAGGTCTGCTCCAGGCCCTCCTGCAGACGTTCAAACTAATGATCCAAAGGTGAGAAGGCACAGTGGTCAAAAGCACGGTCATCACTAACGGAAAGGAGGAAAAGAAATGACACTTGTTCTCAAGATGGGGTTCATTAGTGGCTCTGGGAAGGAGGTGACTTCACACTCCCACAGGAGGATCAATTTGCAGCGTCCGTGCCGACTTCGACTTTAAGGAAAAAAATCTCCCCAGCTTAAGGAGGATGAGGGAGAACAGCTGCAGCCCCAGCGTCCCTCCCTACGCCCCCCACTTCTTGGCAAAGGACTCTCAGGGCACAGATTCTAGGCGGCCCCCCACCCCCTCACTCTAGCTGAAGGCGAATGGGCAAGGGAGGGGCCTCATCTCCTGTTCACAGCGACTCGTCAGCCTGGCGCCAGCACTGGCCTTGGGCTCCAGGCAGGGCTCCTGTCCACCCCTAGAACCCTGGCTCTGCAAAAGCCTTGGGAAAGTCTCCAGAAGGGAGTGGGGGGCACAAGTGTATCTACCAAGATACAAGCCCCCACTGCCTTTTTGGTGCAAAAAAAGTGTACGAGGTCCGACAATTTAGTTCGTGAACTCATCCTAGAAAAAGTGCTACAAACCTCATTGCTGAGTATCACTACGGTCACCTTCAAGTACTCCCATTGGGAAGCTGTGCACCAACTCCAGTGCCTAGCCATCAGAGCTGTCATCTATGACAGTTGATATCCTGAACGTCATCAAAATGTCGTCCTTTTAATATTTCCTTTATTTTCGGGTAAAGAAAAACGTCATCACGGGCCAGATCAGGTGAGTAGGGAGGGGGTTCCAATACAGCTACTTGTGGACTGGCTAAAAACTCCCTCACAGACAGTGCCGTGTGCGCTGGTGCACTATTCTGATGCAAGAGCCATGAGTAGTTGGAGAAAAGTTCAGGTCGTTTTCATCTAACGTTTTCATGCAGCCTTTTCAGCACTTCCAAATAGCAAACTTGGTTGACTATTTGTCTGGTTGGTACAAACTCATAATGAACAATCCCTCTGATATCAAAAAAGGTCAGCAGCATCATTTTGACTCTTGATTTGGACTGATGAAATTTTTGGTCGTGGAGAATTGGCTGACTTCCACTGTGCACTTTGATGCTTTCTTTCAGGGTCATATTGGTACACCCACGTTTCATCACCAGTGATAACATGGCCCAAAACATCATCTTGCCTCTCCAAAAGGTCTTGACAAACTTCAACTCTTCTTTGCTTTTGTTCATCGGTAGTTCCTTTGGGACCATTTTTGCACACACCTTTCTTGTGCCAAGATTTTTCAGTTAAGATTTTCCTATTTCTCTGTCGATGTTTACTTGTCTGCTATGCATCTCAGTCAGATAATTTTGACACACAATTTGGCAAATTTTTGCTATGTTTTAGTCAGTTCTCCTTGTTGCTGGCAGCCCTGACTTCTCTTTATCAGTGATATTCTCTCCCCCCAGTAAAACATTTAATCCATTTGTACACTGCTGTTTTCTTCATGGCATCATCCCCATAAACTTGGATGAACATGTCCCTGATTTCATTTCCACTTTTGCCAAGTTTAACAAGAAATTTCATGTTTATTCTTTGCTCTAATTCAAGCAACGGCACCCCAAAACCACACAATAATGAACACCACTCAGCAAGACACTGTCATGTGTCAACACAAACACAGCTGTGAGACACAGATACACCAAGGTGATGACACCTTACCGAGTTGTTGTCCAGAGCTGCCAACATAAGTGCATGGTGGCCAGTTCATGAACTCAATTGTCAGACCTCGTATATATCTCTGCAGATGTCACAATAATGTGAGTTGCTGTTCTCTTAACATCCGGCACTTGCTTTTAAATCTACAAGTTGAAATATGAGGGACTCAACATTTTAGGTAAGTATAACTGCAAATCCTGTTATATATGAAATATATATGAACATATATATATATATATATCACACACACGTGTGTGTTGTTCTGAATATTATTGAATACATTTGCATCCCAGGAATTTGGACCTCAAAACACCAGTTGGTGCACAACAACAGCACACTGCACGATCGAGGACAGAAGCCTGACAGGCTCGGGGCCCAGCCTGCCTGTGTGGTTTCTGGAGCCAGGCTCACACGTGGCTCGTCTTCTGGGCCAGGGAGTGGTCCACGGGCAGTGTGAATTTGACAGCGCTGTCCTTCTCCCAGCCCCTCCGGATCCTGGAGAGTCGGCGGCTGAAGCAGGGCAGCAGGAACAGACCTTTGGCCAGGATGACGACGCAGGGCACCAGCAGCGTGAGCGTGAAGGTGGGGGGCAGGTAGAACTTATAGCGGCTCTCCTCAAAGGCACGGGTCCAGCCATAGGTGAGTGTGTGCAGGGTACTCAGCACCAGGGCCACAAAGCCCAGTGTGGACTGCAGGAGAAAAGAAAGCTAGAGTGAGGGCCACAGGACAATGTACACAGTGATTCCACCAATGCCTGATCCATGTGCCCGGAGGAGGGGAAGGAAGTGTGGCTCCAGGAGTCAGCGCCCTGGGTTCAAATCCCAGTCCTATCACTTACTACTTAAATGCGCTAAGCCTCAGTTTCCCCAACAGAAAAACAGGAAAAATGCTTCTACCCTGAAGGTGTACAAGGATTAATTGATTCATGAAGATTTGATAAAGTAACTGTTATTCATACCTCTGGTGGCTGCCAGAGGTCTTTAAATAATTCAAAGAAGCTTAAAAACCTTTTACTTGGATTTTGCATATGTTTTAATGTACGTCAGAGCAACAAGTGTCTGCCAGAGGGCCAAAATCGTAATTCCACAGATAACATTTGGGCTACGGCCAGATAAAAAAGTGAATTGATTTTAAGTTGATTTAAAGATAAACACAAAGTAAAAAATGTACTTGGCACGTGGACTTAGCATTGCTCGTAAAGGTGGCTCAGCAGCAGGGCCTGTGGTCTGGGTGACCTGACACTGAATATAAAGCCCAGGAGGCCACGCAGATGCTCCGAGGGGGCTGTTCCTCACCTCCTGCCCGCACGGTAAGTCACAAACACCAGGCAGAAGCCCACCAGGATTACTCTCCTTCCTGGAAGGAGATTAATGACGACGGGGAGATCAAGACCACCCCAAATCCAAACGGAAACTGTTGGGCCATCTTAAAATGGAGTGCCCCACCCCGTAAGCCATGGACAGGTCACTTCCAGCTATGATTAGCTCCTTGTCAAGTGCCACACACACACACACACACACACAGGACTTTCTGTACACGAGAACAGCTGCGCCGTAACCCCAGCCTTGGGAGGAAGCCTTTACGTGCCAGGTTTGTAGACCACAAACGAAGCACTCTAAATTGTCCTGTTGGTGCTGGTCTCCCCTGGCACTGTGACCCTGGGCAAGTCACTCCATCGGCCTCAGTGAGAAGTGATTCCACAAACTAAAGTCAGAGGTGTGGGGGCAGCGTCGTGTAGACACAGCATTCTCCAGCCCCCGGATGGAGAGCAGAGGGAAGCAAGGGTTAGGGCTTACGGGGGCACAGGGCAGGTCGGTTCTACCACGTAAGGAATGGAAATAGCAGGGGCCCGTCAGAGCAGTGAACGCATGCGCATCTTCTCCAAGCACACAAGGGCTGCACTGAAATGTGGCAGCACGAGTCCATAGGTCAGGGACGAGCCTGAGTATCTGTATTTCTCCAAGGGAGCTTCGTGACTTCAAGCTGTCATGATGGTGGCTCACAGTAAGAATCACACTGACGTCACTGCGCAGTGCACAAGCGGGCACACACAGACGTACTTACATGTCCACTGAGTCCACACGACTGAAAAAGTCCCCATCCTTACAACCTGCAAAGCACCCTGACGTTGTCCTTGCCATTCTATTCCATTCGTGTTTTAAAAAGCTGGCTGTGACCCACTAAATTGATTTCATGACCCACCAATGAGTGTCGACCTCAATTTGCAGACACTGACCTGGATCATTCTCACGCCCAGGGTCAGGGTCCCTTGGCCTCTCTCACTGCCTCCTCCTGAACTCAGACGTGGCTGACTGTAGCTTACTCGGGGCTAATGGAAATGTGGCCACATGCCCTAAGAATAACAGGAAAATGCTTTTTCATCTTTCTTTCACACGTAATCTCTCCCAGTGCCTCATAGCATCCTTGCAGGGCACTAACTCCGTTTTCCAAGGGGCTCTGGGAGCAGATGTGATCTGCCCACGGTGACAGCGCCAGGACGGGCTCCCTGGCGCTCACAGCTCCTCCTCCGCGCCACTCAGCACTCCCGGGGTGGGGGTGGGGGTGGGGGGACACAGAGCATTTGTTTTTGTGGACAGAATGTGGGCACTTGATTTCTGCAAGTAAACCCCTGCCCTTCCCCCAGGTCTCAGCCTTCCGACCCCCTTGCTCTGGCAGTGGCAGCAGGGCTTTGCCGTTTGTCTTTTGACTCTGCAGAGTGCGGCTGCTGAGGTCCCCGTCAGCGAGGCTAACAAAACCAAATCCTCCGGCTTCCCCGGGCAGCCAGAGCCCCGGCTTGTGATCTGCGGGCTGCTTAAGGGAGCAGCTTTCTGGTGAGCAGAGCAACCTGCGGTCTGTTTTAATTGTGGATAAACCGTGCACCCTGGCATACTCCAGGCAGGAACAGGAAAATCCTAGATTTGGGTGTGCGACACATGAGGATTACTGGCCAATAAATAAAATTCCCCTTTTGCCCTCTAATGCCGGCATGTGTTGGCCCTGAGCACTCCTCCAGGGACTTTCCAAGATGAGCAGAGCCAGTGAGATTCAGAAACAGATACACTTAAAAAAACAAAACAAAACAACAAGAACCAAGCACAGCTCTGTTTTATTCTAAGATATGCAAGTGGTCCCCATCAGGGACAATTAATTTGGATTGCATAAGAGCACTGCACCATGAGTGTCCCTCTGAATCCTGTACTGTGTCCTCGCTGCACAGAGAAGCTCTGCAACAGACTGTTGTTGACAATGGGGGTGGATACGAATAGCTGTTCTCTGCTGACACAACAGTGGTGGCAGAATCCAGTATTAGTCAGCGCCCATCCACGGGAGGGGATATGAGATAATCTGTCAGCACTGGGGGGCTGACCATGTACTCTGTACGGGGAACGGTGGCAGATGCCAAAAGAAATGTCACAAAAAAGTCTCTGTCTCAGTTGTCCTTATAATTGAAACGTGGCTATGCCTGTCTTGTTTCCCGTCGCCTCCCAGGCCCAGCAGGATGCCTGGCATGCAGCAAGTCTCAATAAACAGTTATTGAATGAATAAATGCATAAAGGACCTTTTGTCACTAGTAGCATTTCTCAATGTGTGTTCTGTGGGGTACAGATAACTGTCACCAGAAAAAAGGGGAGGAATGGGGGAAGGGTGCTAATGCTTGGATGAGCCTGGTTAACAAGGTTTGTTGTTGTAGACATTATTAGACTCTTTGATCTGCCAAAGTGCATTGTGAATCTCTTAGGGAGCAGCAAATCTTTATTCAACTTCATTTGACTGCAGACCTCCTTTTCTTTAGATGTTTTCACAGGAATGGTGTCCTTTGGGAAATGTGTTTCATCCCCTATAAGCTGGTGGTCCCAATGCCCACTTCCCATCTGTCCTGCCCAAATCAAGAGGTGAAAGAAAGCAACAGGGCCGGGTTGAGAGGTGGGTGCTGGGTGGTCAGCTAGGCTCCCCGACGCCCAGCGGGGCCAGGGAAATGTCCAGCGACTGCACCTGGTGGGATTTTGTTCGGGAAGCCCAAGGACTGTAGAACCTGATACTGTTTAACTCAGGGTTCAGTGTTTTACTGCTTAATTTTTTCCCATGCTTATATCTGGCTTCCCCAGATGTCAGGAGGATGAGCTTGGCCCCCACGGCCCCTTTACTGGGAGACTGGGATGGGCCCTCGGAGCTCAGATGCCCCTGGCATTTGCGTGCGCGGTCCCGTCACAGAGATCATCAAAGCCCAGGCAGTTTTGCGTAGGGGAAGGCGCTTGCACGCGAGGGCGAGGCCAGGGCCACGCTGAGGCTCACCCAGAGAAGCAGACCGACTTTACCTGGACGAAGCTGAACTCCCTCCAGTTGAGTGAGTTTGCAATGGATGGCAGTGAGGTGACAGCCAGCAAGGATAGCATGCCCAGGGCCAGCACTCCCAGGGAGAGATAGATCTCCATCCGCCAGACGTTTTCCTCAACCCAGAGGTGACTCTTGTTGGCCAAGACCTGAGGCAGACGGAAGGACAAGCATGAACACGGTGCCAGTGGTCACTGCCTGGGATGTAGGTGAGCGAATACCTTAGGATGCAAGACGTGGAGTAATGACTCACACTGCCACCGCAGGAAACACGTGCCTAGCTCTGTCCTAAGCTCTTTTCAGATATCAGATCACCTAATCCTCACAACTACTCCACAAGGCAGAGGTCACTTTTCTCCCCATTTTATGGAACAGGAAAATGAGGCAAAAAGATCAAGTACTTCCCCATAGTCACACTCAGCTAGGAGAGGGCAGAGCTGGGATCAGGACCGTGCAGTCTGGCTCCAAAGGCATGGGCTCCCTCCTGTGGCTTTCACAGATCTGCCTGGGGCCAACCAACCAGATGGTCATACAAGCTGGGTGACAGTCAGAGAGGTCAACACGACATACGGACCCTTCAGACATGACCACACCACCCAGTTGTCTGGTCTCCCGATCCCTAAATGGAGGCGGGAGGGAGCTCTCCTAGCTCAGAATCACTTCGGCCAGATTCCTGCTGCCTGCCTGACCCCTTTCTGGTCCCCCAAGTTGTCCCCACCACTGCCTTGCACTCGGGGCATACAAACACACACAGAGACACTAAATCTGTCAACACTTCCTGATTCATAGCCCCCAGTTCCTACCTTCCCACCCAGCTCCGTCTGAGGCATGTAGCTCTGGCTTACCACTGCTAGGCAACAGAGGCTGACATCCACTCACCAAGCAGACCAGCAAGCACTTACAAAGCAGCTGCTGGAGGCCAGGCCCTAAGCTGCACAGAGCAAAAATAGCTGCCCTCACAGAGCTCTGGGATCCCCCACGGAGCTCCAGGGACACACAAATCCCTGTGGGCCTGGAGATTCCCACCCACTCCCTCCCCACCTGGAGTATCTTTGAGCTGAGCCCCCTCCCAGCTCAGCCGACACTCACACATACAGCACACACACGAGGAAGAACTTTTATCAAGGTCCTTCCATGAGAACTGTCATTTCCCAACTAAACCAGGTAGCAGAGTTCCTGGAAGTCAAGGTGTTCTCTGAGAAATGCCATGAAATGCTGCTCCTTTAAATCTATCAGCAGAACGAGGACGAGTTTCGTTAGGACATGTGACAATGCTTTAGTAGGCAGGCCTCTGCTGCACACAACAGAATGACTCATATGGGTTTTAGAGAAAGTATTTCAGCAGGGAAAAAATAACCCCAGCCCAGTTACCAGATATAATGTTAAAAATCAATCTAGTCAACTGAGCAAAATGGGTGAAAAGCTCATGAGAGTTTTTTAAAAAGTGAGAAAACGCCATCCTTTGGGTACTTTTCCTACAATTCAATAAAAAGATCGCCCCTGTTCTACTTTAGGGCTGGCCGGCTCACTGTGATGTCTTTAAGCCCCCAAAGGACCAGGAGTCTGAGGACCCAGGATCTGTCTCATCCTGACGAGCTGTGTGTGACGCTGGGCTTCCGTTTCTCCGCCTGCGAGAGTTGGGGAAGGTCACGTCTGAGGTCCTGACTCTGCTAGTGTACCAAGCAAATGTCAGTATTAGCTACAAAGGTGTGGCCGGTGTGACCCCCCAGACGGCAGAGGGGGCTCCCGAGGGAGCCCGAAGGCGTCTTACTCACACCTTCGCGACAGAAACAGCTGCTGCTCAAACTAAGTCATCTCCTCACTGCAAGTTGTTTGTTCTTCAAGTGCACTTCCTTCGTCAGTGCTGTCTGCATTGTGGTAGGATCAGGCAGTTAATGTCACAAGTCCGAGTTGGGATGATTACACACATACCACATGGGCTGGCAGAATGTCTTGGTTTTTTCCTCTAATATTTCCATTCTGCAGGGATGCTGGGACGGCGGGGAGGGGCCGAGGGAGCCTTGGATGGTAAGGAGCCTACATGAGGAGACAGATCCAACCACCTTCAACAGCCTGTGAGACTGTCACCCAGCCGACTGAACCCCAGTGCTGCATTCAGGGCTCCCCATGACTAGCGTCACACACAGCTGCCTGGGACATAGGTCTACCAGCTCTCCATTCCCCTAGTAATTCTCGCATGTTTAGGGCTAGTCAAGGTGGCCACCTTGAGAATGACAAGGACAGTGTTTGTCAACGGGAGATGACATCACAGCATGCCTGCGGGATTTCCTTTCCCTGTAGGTTGTAGGTTAGGTGCTGGCGCAGGGGAGGACCAGCGGGGCTGCAGCACCGGCCCCGGTCCAAGTCCCAAGGATGGGTGGTGGGTGGAAAGAGGGAGGCGCCCATCGCCAGCCAAATGGGGAGAAGGGGGAGGCAGGATGTGGAAGAGGTTGCCTGTGGGTGAGGCCGGGAGAATGGCCTTACTGTCCCAGAGCCTGGGTCCCAATGCTGACTCTGCCCTGAGGGCAGTCATGGGACACCGAGGAGTCCCTTCCCTGGCTAATGACGTCACTGTCTATTTCTCCCTGTGGTACTGCAAGGACAAGAAAGGGGGTGTTTGTGGGATGAGTAGCATGTGACTGGCACATAGCTGGTGATTAGTGTAGGTGGCTGGTGCTGCTGTCCCTAATGGCAGCCGGGCGGTTAGAGTAGCTCTTGCCCAGCTGCTACACGCACTCCTCTTAAGTGACCCCTGGTATTGGCTCCATGGTGGCCAAGTTAACAGTCAGCACTCCGTGCACATGTGCTGGGACTGTGTACTAGGAACCATGGGCCCGAAAGGGTGGAAGACCCAGTCACAGAACTCGGAGTCGGGCAGAAGACAGGCACGCAAAAGAGTGATGACAAAGTCGTGTCTAAGAAAAATCAGAGAGTTTGGATAAAATACATTGTACAGAGGCAAGCATGGGAATTGGGGTGCAGGACACACTGGGGGTGCGTATCAGAAGTAGGATTTGAAGGAGAAATGGGAGTTTGTCAGGCTGCCAAGGTTTCCCAGGGTGGGGAACCCGGGATGAGCAGAATGAGCTTTGTGCATTCCAAGGACAGTGTGGGAGCCGGTGCGACGTGGCCGAGGAGCAGTGGGGACAGGGGGCTGAGCGGAGCACGGCCGCATCACAAACGGTCTGTCGTTGTCCCGAGGGCAGTTTTCAGCAGCCATGGTCAAATATGAGTTTTAGACAGTTCTCTCTGACAGCTTAGGTGAGATTGGGGGCGAGGGGCAGAAGACAAGAGTGTGTGGGTTAAACATCTTTGATCTCGGTTTAGAAAGGCACTCCTAGGGAACCACAAAAGCAGATCAGAAAGCACTGTCCAAATATTAGTTACTGTCCACAATAACGCCCTCAACTAACATGGTCAGAGAGCTATTCCTGCAGCTGGTACACACACAGCTCTGCTTCCAAATCTGCAGGCTCAGGACTCAGGAGCTGGAAGGAAACCTTGCTATCATGGTCCCTTTCACCAGAGGCCCAGTAGGGCGGCCAGAGTGGTGAGTGCTCACCCACCAGGAGGTCCTGACAGGGTGGCCCAAGGGCAGGCTGGGGAAGTCACACACAGCTGCCCTGGAGGCTCTGCACTTAGAAGCTGAATATAGAACAGCCTCAGATGCCCAGTCTCAGGGCCTGAGAGCATGGCTGACCCGCAGGCTATCTAGCATCTGCTTGAACACCTTCAGGTTTGGGCAATTCACCTCTTCTGGGCTGCTCTGTGTTAACCCTCTGCCTTCTTCTAACCACCCCCCCTCCCCAACATACCCTGGATCTGTCCTCCAGAACTCTGCAGAACAAATTAAAGTCCCTTTGTGTAACAGGTTTCAATGTCTCTGAGAATGATCCTGTCCTGTGGGAGTGACAGTTGCCTGGCAACCTCTAGGGGCAGAGGTGGGGAGGGGGATAAGCACCCTGCCCTGGTATGTGCAAAACCGGGTTAACATACTATCAAGGAGAGCTTTGGCAGGGCAGAGGATTTGGACACATGCTCTCAGAGGGTGGGGGTTGGGGGGACAGGGGTTTGTCTTGGGCTGTAGGGGTAGGGGCGTTTCCTTCTTCCCCACCCACTTCCTAAAATGCTTGCCACCCAGATGTGGCACCTCCTGGGCAGCAAACACAGGGCCAGTCCCCGAGGAACCACACAGAGCCTCCTGAGCAGTGGGCTGGCTCTTCTTAGAAAATAGCAAAGAGCATCCAAAAAACTAGCACTGGGAGAGAACTGGACCTGCACAGCAGGGCTCTGAGGACAAATGGGGGACTGTGATTCGCTCCAGGTCAAGGTTTTTGTTCCAATCACTGATGTTGGAGGACAAGAGCCCAGGGTTCTGGCCTTGAGCGCACCACACCTCCCCACATCTGCTAAGGGAAGGGTCTGGTAGAATAGGTGCTCGGTGAATGAATGAGTGAATGACCTGAGTTTTAGGATCATTTATGCAACTGTTCATCTGGACTTGCTTCCCCTATAGAAAGCCATGTGGATATGAGCACAGATTTGGAGAAGGGCTGGACCTGAAACCCAGCTCTGTCACTGGCTGTGTAACTTTGGTCAAATTCTACCTCTCTGTGGCTCAGTTTTCTCATCTTTAAAATAAGGTAGCACAGCACCTGGCTTATATGGATAAGGGTTAAATGAATTCACATTGAGCATTTTAAGCCCTGAGAATGATGCACAGAACACAGCAAGCTTTTTGTTTAAAGGTTTGCAACTACTGTTTTGTTCCCTTCCTCTTATTTCGGCAGACATGTTGCTTCTCTGCCTGAAGTCTGGGGCTCTCCTTTTCTCTTATGAAAGCCCAAGCCCACAGATGCCCGATGCCAGGTGTCCGTGGGTGGGGAAGGATGAGGGCATTTGAGAAGCTGCCAGCAGGGAAGCAGGGCCCCGAGAGAGAATAGGGACTGAGGTCTCTGGTTCCCAGGCAACGGCCCAACCTCGCCTGGTGGTCCTGCTCTGGGAGGTGGCCCGCCTCCAAGGGGATGAGCACATGGTCAGCACACCTGGGGAGGGCCCAGCCCCACCAGAACCCCTGTATTTTCCAAGCAGGAGCAGAGACTGCAGAGGCCATCTGGGCCGGGAAGAGGGATGGATAAGCTTCTCACTGGCACCTGGGCCACACTGTTTGGTGACTAGTGTCCTGGATTACTCAGGACCCATATACCACAGACTCTCAGGTAACCGGCGCCCCTGGGGATTGGTAGATGCCAGATAAATGTAAGTAGGCTCTCAGTTAACCGGTACTCAAGCAACTGGCACTCTCACGCAATTGGCAAAATCTTAAGCAACGTTTTTGCCAGTTGCTTGAGTTCTGGTTAATAGAGAATCTACTGTACCAGGCTGGGGGCTGGGGACTGAAAGTGGAATTAAGCAGGGTGGGGAAACTAAAGAAAGGCAGTGTTTGCAGACCTGAGCTTGGGACTCTGAATCAGGCCCTCTGAGCTTATGAACCAGGAGGTAGCATCCCGGGGCCTGTTTCTGTGGGTAAAGGTACCAGCTGGTGCTGCCTGTGTTGCTACTTCTCTTGGCCTGAAGGCCACTCATTTCCTAGAAATCCTGCTGGCAAAAGAGCACCATATGGGCTTCCTAAATGAATGAATAATTATTCCCCCCGCCCCCCCAAATCTTGCTCCCACAGCCTGCCCCATCTCAGCTGACGGCAACTCCATTCCTCTATGTGCTTAGGCCAAAAACTCGGAGTCACCCTTGACCACCTCCCACGCCCATCAGCAATTCTGTGTGCTCAGACTTCAACACCTCCTTGCTCCTCCGCTGCTCCCACCCCATCCTAATCCTCCATCGCCTCTTGTCCGGGTTCCTGCGTAGCCCCTTAACTCATCTCCCAGCATCTGCCTTTCGTCTGTTCTCCACTGAGTGAGCCAGTGACGACATCAAGGAAGGTCAGCATTCCTCTACTCAGCTCCTTTACTGGCTTCCTATTTCACTGAGTCTAAAGCCAAAGCCTGCTCTTGGCCTTCAAGGCTTCCCTGGTCTGGCTTCAACCTGTCAGGCCTCACGCATCACCTCCTTGCCCGGCTCCAGCCCCCAGGGCCTTTGGCTGTTCCTCCCTTGTGCCGGGAGCTCCCCTCCGAGGGTCTCTGCTCTTGCTTCTCCTCTGCTGGCTGCAAGCTCGCTCTCACCCCCTTCCTGCCTTTATTCATGTATCGCCCCTTAGCAAGGCCTCCGCTGACCACCCTTTAAAACTGCACGCCACCCCTCTCCCCTGCTTGACTTTTCTCCTTAGCACTCAGGATCTTCTAAAAACCCTTAACCTACTGCAGTATTTGGGTAAGCCTCCCCTGCCTGGGCTGTGCCCACGAGCATCAGGACCGTCATGTTTTGTTCACTGATGCTCAAGATCTTGGACAGCAGGACGTGGGCAACTAGTGACGCAGATAACTAGTGACACAGATGACACAGTGACTGGCTGGCTGCACCCACGGGCACAGCTGATCCTGGTACCTGGGCTACTGGCGTGGGCCGTACCTGCTTGATGGCAAGGTTGACCAGGTCGTAGCGGTAGGAGTAGCGCACAGGCAGGCAGACGCTGTAGACGGCATGCAGGGAGGCACAGAAGAAGCTGAGCAGGCCGATCTGCTTGCGGTGCTGCAGCCAGTGGTCCAGCCAGTCGGGGAAACGGCGGTACTTGGTGCCGTGCCATAGCTGCAGGGTGGCCGCCAGCACACCAGGCAGGTAGACGAGCGACAGCAGCACGTAGGCCACACATGGCAGCGTGGTGTTGACCACGGACAGGGGCAGTTTGTAGAACTTGTTCTTGCCCTCTTGCACGTAGGGCTGCAGCACATCCCGGATGAAGTTGTAGACATAGAAAAAGATGAAGAGCCCCAGGGCCAACACAGTGGGCACCTTCCAGCTCGGGAGGAGGCGCAGAGGCATGGCCTCCACCTCCCGGGAGGAGGCTAGGGACCCCATGTCCACGGGCGTGAAGCCCATGGTATGTGCCAGCTCTGAGACAGTGCGCTTGGCTTCTGGCTGGTCACTGCAGATGGGTACCTGTGGAAAGAATGAGAAGGGGACTCAGACAGGGTCATAGGCCAGAGGGGTCAGCAGGGCCTCAGAGAGCATGAGGGCCAAACTCCTCAGAGAGTGGCTGAGAAAACTGTGGCCTAGTGAGCTGCCAGTTAATGGAACAGCTGGGAATGGAGGTGGTTCTGACTCTCAGGCCAGGGGTCTTTCCTCAGTTCTTGTGGCCTCCTAACCTCTGGCCCGACAATGCCCACTACTCAAGGGGAGCACCTAGCAGTGAGTGTTTTGTCCAGCTCATCTCCACCAGCCTCCATGAGCAAAATGAGAACCTAGGAAGCCACCATGGCCCCTTGGAATAGGTGCTTCGAGGACTGTGGTCTGCCCTGGGGGTCACTCAGCAATTGGGCTTTGTATATGGCCCAGGATGTATAGCTATGGGTATAGCTTTATCCTTCCAATCATGGCCCTCCACCAACACGTAAGGCCTCCCACAAGCCAGCCCCAGCCTCGCAGCCCACCGTTCCCCACTCTGGTGTCCTTAGGTTCTCAAACACTCCACGGGCCTTGCTGACACTGCTATGGTCAGTCTGGTCTACCAACACTGACTCAGCACCTACTGTGTACTGAGCCCTAGCCTTGCCACAAGCTTCAGGTAGGTACCACTGTCCCTATTTTTCTGGTGAGGAAACTGAGGTCTGTGCCTTTGTGGGTTGTCTCCTCAGCCTGTAATGCCCTGCTGCTCCATGTACCTAACTGTTGCCTTACAGCTGCCAAACCATCTGTCCCCTCACGCATTCCCCATGGCATCCTAAGGCAGGAGCTAAGCGTGGAGGCCACAGGGGCATAGAATACCTCACGTCACCCTGTATGGGCCCGGAGGATAGCTGGTTAGTCAATGATGGGTAAGATTCCTCAAGGGAGGAACAACCTAAGACAGGCACAGTGACATAGGGGCCATCAGGAGAGAGCTTGGGCTCCACAGAGGTGAGGCACAGCCCCTCACCCTCTCTGAGGTTAATCATCAACCCCCTGGCTGCCTTGTGTCCCACGCTGCTCCCATGGTGACCTGAAAGAACAGTATCAGTCATGTGCCAACAGGAACGATTTAGGTACTGAGTCTGCCCCCTGGGGTGGTTTCGGTACACTGAGTCCTTGGGGCTGTATGTTCTTATAGAGACACAATGCATGTTGAAGCACAATGGGGACTTTGGGGTGGGGGGGAAGACATTGCCCTAGGCAACGTTACGCCCAGACATTGGAATAACCAGTCTCACTTCCCTGTAGGCTCACTAATGAAAGTTACTCGGTGACCCGATTCGGAGCTCTTTTCAGTCCATGAGGCTGGAGCCCCCGGGGCCCTGCTTGAAACTTGTTTTTGGCTGCTGTGTTTCACCACCTTGCGCCGCCCTTCCCGTTCCCCCACTGCCTGTGTCGTGCGGGACATGACACCTAACAACACGAGGTGGGCCAAAGCCAAGATCGATCACGAAGCCTTCTCCAGCCAACTGCTAGCTCAGTTCCCTTCTGCCACCCAGCACTCAGCCACTGGTCCTGGCCTGTCCATACACGGGAGTCCCTGCAGATAGGAGCGTCCAGGCACCTGTGTGCTCCCACACAGCCTGGCATGGAGCTGTGCAGAGGAGGTATCTGGGTGAGATGCACACACTGTGGAACCAGCCTCTTCCTCCAGGAAAATGCCTGGCCTCTTGGCATTAAAAACTACCTTGTCTTGAGAGAGTTCTTCCTGCCAAGAACTGCACACAGTAGTGGCCACTCTCTGGAGCCAGTTTCCACCCGCCGGACAAACCTGCAGGTGACTATTCTGAGAAATTCACTCGGTTCTTGGAAGACAGTGGAATAAATGAGATAAAGTTGGGGACACACACATACACACATTCTCAGGGCCTGGCACATAAGTGTGTTACTTCCCTCCTGAGTCTAATTCTAAAAGCAAGTCTTTCCCTTCTTGCTCTAAATATAGAAAGAAAGTCATCAACCTTTTCTTCCTTGCCCTCTAGATAATCAAGTTATAGAAGAAAGAATATGAATTTCAGGTTCATAGGAAATGGGTTCAAATTCCAGGTCACCAGCTGGGGGACTCGGTGTAAGGAAGTTCATCAACATCTCCGAGCCTCAGTTTCCTCCTCCATAAAATGGAACTTTGCAGTGATGCGAGATGAGCCGAGACAATGAACATAAAGAGTGTGGCACTCTGAGAGCCCTTAAGGAAAGTTAGCCATTTTCTATTTATTTGTTATGAAGATTGTTATTCCCCCAGCACCTACCTGCCTATTCCCATCCCTCGGGCCGGCCTGCAGGGTCCAGGCAGAGATGACATTGAAGGCCTTGACCACGGTGCAGGTGGGGAAGAGGGAGGCCAGGTACTCGGCATTGGACTCTCGGTGCTGAAGGTGCTCCCGCTCTGTGGGGTTGCTTACATCCACCAGGATCTTGCCGGCTAGCTGGTCGCTGAGACCACACAGCGAGGAGTAGTGCTCCCGGAATATGGCCACAAAAATGACCTCAGGGGCGCCTACTGCCTCTGCCTGGAAAGTCACTTGTGCTGCAGCAGGGAACAGCCCGGCTGTGCGTTTGGGGTTGCGGCTTCCAACCACCACGCTGACGCCAGAGCCCACCAGGCGTGTGGCCAGGGAACGGGCAAAGTCCCCGCTGCCCAGAATGCCCACTTTGGGAGCCTCACTGGGGGCCTCTGCAAGACTGCCGTCACTGTCCACCAGGCGGCGGCTGATCAGAGGTTTGTCCATCTCTCCTGACATTTTGGCGGCTGGAAGAGAAAACAGAAACGTGGTCAGTGGAGGGCTCCTGGACTGCCCCTTCCTACCATCTCTGAATCTTGTTCATTGTAACTGCACGGTGGTCAGGCCTTCCTGAGTGCTAACATGTGCAAGCATGGGGTGGATGGGTGGGCTGCAAGCTGGCCTCTTCCCAAGGAGGGCACAAATTCACAAAGAGGAGGGATAAAGGACCTCTGTCCTCCACCCTTTGTGCTTCCCACTAAATTATTTCTTCAGGACAAATTTGCAAGAGCAAGAATGCTAAGAAAGAAGGGTATGAAACTTCTATGACCAATGCTATGCAATGCCATACTTATTTTCAAAAGGATTATCTGGTAGACAGTGTTACTACCTAGCAGTGACGATTTAATCCCAGTCTCACCATTGCTGGGTGTTACCTGTGATTACTGGGAAAGGCAGACACGTTCCTCTGCTCGTTTACACACTGCATTTAGGAGCAGAACCTTCGGTCTGATGCTCTCTTCCTTACGTTCAACAGCTCGAAGGCAGGGACCTCATCTTATTAGATTCTGGATCTCACCATATCTCACAGGGACTGGCAAAGAGCTGGTGCTCAATATTTGCTGAATGAAGGGTGAATGCTGAAATCTCACTTTCTGAGGGTAGGGTTAGGGTGGGTCACGACATTGAATGGGACACTGAGTTTGAGTGGGTGTCCTGCTATCTCCTTCAGTGAGGTATAAATGAACAGGGACAAAAACATGGACTTGGACCTGGAGCTTACAGTAAATTTACTGGAAAAATTATATTTTAATTGTCATCAAGTTTTAACTGAAATTTGCTATTTGCTTTCTACATAAATGTAAGCAACAAACCACAGTAATATCAATATTATCAGTACCTGTGAGTTTATCACCCAGACTGACCAATGTCATATCACAAATTTATTTGTGAAACAATTCTTCAAATATTGTTTAAACTCATCACTAATTTAAAATAATGGTAGATAGGAGCATTTAGAAAAAGCAAATATTAGCAATCTAAAGGGAGAAATAGATAGCAGTACAATAACAGTAGGGGACATCAATACTTTGCTTTTCAACAAAAGACAGATCATCTAGACAGAAAATCAGTATAGAAACATTGGATTTGAACTATACTTCAGACCATATGGACCTAACAGATTATATATATATAAAAAGCACCAGAATATACATTCTTTTCATGTGTATATGGAACATTCTTCAGGATATATCATATGTTTGGTCATAAAACAAGTCTTAACAAATTTAACATTGAAATCACATAAAGTATCTTTTCTGAGCACAACAGTATGAAAGTAGAAATCAGTAACAGGAGGAAAACTGGAAAATTCACAAAAATGTGGAAATTAAACAACACATTACTAAACAACCAATGAGCCAACGGAAACAATGGGAAATAAAAGTGTGTGTGTGTGTGTGTGTGTGTGTGTGTGTGTGTGTATAATCTTGAAACAAATGAAAATGGAAGTTCTAAGAGGGATGTTTATATAGCTTAGTGCCAACATTAAAAAAAAAAAAAAAATCGGGAGTTCCCTGGTGGTGTAGTGGCTAAGGCTTGGGTGCTGTCAACGCTGCGGCCTGGGTTCAATTCCCAGCCAGGGAACTACCCATATTAAATTAAAAAAAAAAAAAAAATCTCAAACAATCTACTTTTACATCTTGAGGAACTAGAAAAAGAATAAACTAAGTCCAAAGTTAGTAGAAGAAAAAAATAAAAAGAAATAAAATATGGGGTAGAAAAACAATAGATAAAAAGTAAAAAAACTGAGACCTGGTTTTTTGGAAAGATAAACAAAATTGACAAACCTTTAGCTAGACTAAGAAAAAAAAGAAAAAGAAAAGAACTAAATAAAATGAAAAATAAAAGAAGAAATTACAACTGATACTATAGAAATACAAAGGATCATACAAAACTATGATGAACAATTACATGCTAACAAACTGGATATCCAAGAAAATGAATAACTATGAATAAATGGATAAATTCCTAAAAACACACAACCTACCAAGACTAGATCATGAAGAAACAGAAAATGTGACAGGCCAATAATGAATAAGGAGACTGAATCAGTAATTTAAAATCTCCCCCAAAAGAAAAGGCCCTGGACTGGATGGTTTCCACTGGTGGATTCTATAAAACATTTAAACAAGAACTCATGCCAGTCCTTTTCCAACTCCTCCAAGAAATTTAACAGGAGGGGACACTTCCAAGATCATTTTATGAGGCTAGCATTACCTTGATACCAAAAATACCAAAGGACACCACAAGGAAAGAAAATTATAGGTCAATATTCCTGATGAACATAGATGCAAAAATCCTCAACAGAATACTAGCAAACTGAATTCAACATCACATTAAAAGGATCCTACACTATGATCAAGTAGGATTTATCCCTGGAATGCAAGGATGGTTCAATGTATACAAACCAATAAATAAGTTATACTACATTAACAGAATGAGGGATAAAAATCATATGACCATTTCAGAGTTCCCTGGTGGTGTAGTGGCTTAAGGCTTCAGCACTGGCGCTGTCAGCGCTGCGGCCGGGGTTCGATTAACCAGCCAGGGAACTACCCACATACAAAAAAAAAAAAAAAAAAAAAAAAAAAAAAAAAAAAAAAAAAAAATCATATTACCATCTCAATAAATACAGAAAAAAGCATTTGACAAAATTTAACATCGCTTCATGATAAAAACTCTCAAGAAAAATTAGGAGAAGGAATGCACCTCAACAAAATAGAGGCCATATATGACAAGTCCACAGCTAACATCATACTGTATAGTAAAAAGCTGAAAACTTTTCCTTTAAGATCACAATCAAGTTAAGGATGCCCACTTTTGCTACTTCTATTCAATATAGTACTAGGAGTCCTAGCCAGGGCAATCAAGCAAGGAAAAGAAATAAAAGGCATCCAAATTGGAAAAGAAGTAAAACTGTCACTATTCGCAGATGACCTAATCTTTTATATAGATAACCCTAAAGAGACCACCAAAAAACTGTTCAAACTAAGAAACAATTCAGTAAAGTTGCAGGATATAAAAATCAATATACAAAAATCAGTTGTAGTTTTATACACTAACATTGAACTATCTCAAAAAGAAATTTTAAAAAATCTCATTCACAATACCATCAAAAAGAATAAAATACTTAGGAATAAATTTAACCAAGGAGGTGAAAGATCTGTACACTGAAAACTATGAAACATTGATGAGAGAAATTGAAGAAAACATAAATAAATGAAAAGATATCCGTGATCATGGATCAGAAGAATTAATATTGTTAAAATGTCCATATTACTCAAAGTGATCTACAGGTTCAAAGCAATCTCTATCAAAATTCTAATGGCATTTTTCACAAACATAGAGAAAATAATCCTAAGATTTGTATGCAACCACGAAAGACCCTGAATAGCTAAAGCAATCCTGAACAAGAACAAAGCTGGAGTTATCACAATGCTTGATATCAAACTATATTACAAAGCTATGGTAATCAAAATCAAACAGACACATAGACCATGGAGCGGAATAGAGCCCAGAAATAAACACATACATAAAAGGTCAACTAATCTTTGACAAGATGCCAAGAATACACAATGGGGAAAGGACAGTCTCTTCAATAAATGGTGTAGGGAAAACAAGATCTCCACATGCAAAAGAATGAAACTGGACTTTTATCTTACATCATAAACAAAAATCAATTCAATCTACATCGGCCTTTCATTTGGGCCTTTTGGAGAATCAGGGCAGAGCACAATGAAGGACTACTAATGTTCGCTTTGGGTTTCTGAGGAGCCAGTGTTTGTGCATATGTTTGTATTAGTAATCACCCTTAGTTTAAAAATAAAGGAGAAAAATTGGCTGTATAAAATGAAAAAAAAAAATCAATTCAAAATGAATTAAAGTCTTAAATGTAAAACCTGAAACTGTGTAACTCCTAGAAGAAAACATAGGGAAAATCTCCTTGACTTTGATCTTAGCAATTTTTTGGATGTGTCACCAAACACACAGGCAACAAAAACAAATGAGACTACGTCAATCTAGAAAGCTTTGCATAACAAAGGAAACTATCAACAACATTAAAAGGCAACCGATGGAATGGGAAAAAATATTTGTAAACCATATATCTGTTAAGGGATATATCTGATACACCCAAGTTTATAGATATGATAAAATCTCCAAAATATAAGGAACTTATATAACCCAATAGTAAAAAAAGACAAATAATCCAATTAAAAACTGGGCAAAGAACCAAAATAGACAAGAAGACATACAAATGGCCAACAGATACATGAAAAGATGCTCAACATCACTAATCATTAAGAAAATGTAAATCAAACCACAATGAGATACCACCTCACACCTGTTAGGATGACTATTATCAGTCAAAAGATTAAAAGTTGGCAAAGATGTGGGAAAAGGGAACCCTTTTTGCTGTACTTTGATGTTGGGAATCTTTGCTTCTCCCTCCCATCTCCTGAGTAACTGCTATGTGCTAAACACTCTTAAAAGTATAAAGGTGAGGAAGACCTGCCCCCGACCACAGCTGGCTTACAATCTGGTGTGTTGGGATGGGAGGGGGTGTGTTAGATGAAGTGCACTCACACAGGACTGGACACAGGACTGGACACAGGGCAGCAAGGATGGAGCTCAGATGTGGCCCAAGCACGCTGTGGCTCCTGCCCAGGAGGCAGACGCCACTTCTGAAGGGGAAGCCACATAGGGCTTCATCGCACACATGGCATCTACTGGCCCTTGAAGAACCCCAAATGGTTTAGACCCTCAAAGCAAAACGCAACCACCCAAAGGAAAAGACAATGAGACCTAGACTTTTGAATACTATGTTTAAGCCCAGACTGAGCAGCATGATGTGGGCTGGCTCTCGAGGCTCACTGCTCAGAACCAAACTTGGTACTTGTTTCCTTTTGGGGAGCTGAGATGGAGGCAACTACAGCAGAGGGAAATCACGGGCAGGGGCTGGAGGGAGTGATTCCAGCTTTGCCCTCAACTGGCCCTGGGACATGGAAGCGTCACTGAGCCTTTCTCTGAGTGGCTCCTCCAACACCAGATTCTGTCTGAGCTCTACCCAACCCGGCAGTCTAGGAATCTATTGGAAGTCCCAGACTTATGGTCCTAAGGGCCAGCAGCAGGATGGATGAAAACAAAACATGAAGCACCCCCAAAGCACGTCTTGCCACCCAAATTCGGTCCTTGTAGGACAGGAACCCACCAGACTGTGATGAGTCCTGGTGATGCCTCCACCCCCAGGGGTGCTCTTTCCTCTGCAGTTCTGATGCAGGAACAGCCACAGTGGGTGGGGTCAAATCACAGCTGTGCCCATCATTTCCAGCTGGGTGCCTCTGAGCCTTAGTCCCCAGACCTTTAAAACAGGGACACTAATTGTACCTTTCTCCAAGGGTAGTTGTAAGGATGAAATGAGTTAATACGTGCAAGAGCTCAGAGCCATCTTTTCTGACTGGTGGGTGTGTGAGTGTGCATGTGCATGTGCGTACTGTTCTCTGAGCTGCTTCATGGGCAGTGGTCATGTCTCAAAATCCTTCTGCCCTCCCAGTGCTCAGCACCAGGCCTGCTGCTAGAGTGAAGGCTAGCAAGGGCAGGACAGGCGGTACAAGTCCTGGAGGCCCCAGAGGTCCAGAAGAGCCCCTGTTGCTCATCCATGTGACCTGAAGGTGAGAGAGTGACTAATCCTGGCTGGGCCCTGGCTCCCTGGTTCTATTTACAGATCTGGGGGAGGGAGGCAGGAGGGGATCACATTGCAGCTGGTGGGCTGAGGCCTGCAGTCTGCACACAGACCTGCACAAATACCTCTCTCAAGCTTCAGGCAAAACACCATGGAGGCTCAGGCGTGCCAGAGTGGGCACAGACCACAGGTCCCAGCCCCTGTGCGTCTCTGCCCAGGCTCACTGGTTCTCTCCCACTGTCTGGCAGAGCCACGGCATGAGCTTTTTTGTGGCTGGGAGCTCTGCCCGGCCCATGAGTTTGCCTGCCAACTCCTGCCTGCTTTCAGGCAGGTTATGGTGGGCAGTCATGACATGGACAGCCCTGTAGCCCCTTCTGCATGGGCAGCGGACAACCCTTCAGATTCAAGATACTGGAACAGGCTGTGGCCACGAAGCAGTCACCATGAGGTCAGATGTGGGTAGGGCCAGAAGGTGACTGGCTGTGGCACCCTGCAACTCCACGGCGGAGGGCTGGCCTGCAGGCCAGCTGGGTTGCCTTCCACCCGCTTCCAGGCAGAGGCTGACTGAGCTAATATTTCTGGCCCAGGCTGGCCTCGGGGACTGAGAGAGGAATAAGGTACAGTTCTGGTCTTCACATGACCCAGTTATCTTTAAACTTTATTTTTAAATTTTATCAGGTCAGTTAAGTTAAATGGGAGAAGGGACACACATTTCTATTACTGCTATATTTATTTGTAAGCTAAATGTATTTAAAATGTTATAATTTGTGCACTATAATGTACACAGAATAAATCATATATAAACAAATATAAATGTAAAAGGATAAGACTAATATTTAAATACAAATAGAAGCTCTGAATTTTCTTTATCACTGAGGAGTTCACACCCATTGGGAGACCTGTGCCCAAAGGGAGCGCCAGGCGCAACATGATTTGAACAAGGTCCCCTGAGAAGAGGGCACTGACTTCAGATGGGGCAGCTGTGCAGCTCCCTGCAGTGGGTGGGCCTAAGCTGAGCCTTGAAAGATATGAGAGTGAACCCAGAAAAAGTGTTTCAGAAAGAGGGGCCTGCGGGCTGGAGATGGCAATGTGCAGGGACCCACCAGCAGCTCGCATCCCTGGGACAAACTACTATGTGCCCATAGCCAGAAAAATACAAATTCTTGCACAGAACTCTTTTTTTTTTTTTTTTTTTTAAGCCTAAAACATGTACAGATGGAAGGAGTGCAGATCTGAGAGGCTGAAACTCTGGTTTCTATCCTGATAATTTCCTTACCTGGAGAGACCACCAGTCCTGTCCTCTCACTATCCTCACCTGTGAAATGAGAATGCCAATTGCTGCTCAGCTGCCCTCAAGGGGCACAGGGTAGATGAGGGCTGTACGCACTGGGCATTGCTCTGTGGCTGGGGACTTCTCTGGAAGTCCTTGCCTGGTGGCTCCCATGCTCATCCATCTGCCCTACCCTCCTGTTAGCTTTGGGAGGGCAGAGGTCATCATGTTTTGTCCCGTGGCTGTATCTCTGGCTCCCAGCACTATCCTGGCACACTATGTCGGGGTTGCATGCATATTTGTGACTGAAGGCACACATCCATGGAACTCACAGCTTCAAAACTTACTCTATCCTTCAGGGGCAGAAATCTTTCCAAAATGCAATGCATATTTCAAGAGAAGGCAGTGAGATCCTCACTCAGCACCCAGGGATCATCCCAAGCTGCAAGAGGGGACATTCTTGAGTCTCATCTGCTATTTTTATAAAACCTGTTTATAGGTTTGTACGTTTATATTGTCCCTTGTTGTCAGGACATTTACCACAACTGTCTGCCTGCATGCCTCTCAAAGCCCCCATCGCTCAGGTCCTGCTCATTTGCTGCGGACAAGAAATACAGTAACACACTACTGAGAAGTGAAAAGACAACCCACAGAACGGGAGAAAAAGCTGGCATGTATCTGATGAGGGACTTTTTCTAAATATATAAAGAACTCTTGCAACTTAATACGAAAAAGACAACCTATATAAAAATGAGCAAAGGACTTGAATAGACATTTCTCCAAAGAAGATACAAACTGTCAATCAGGACACGAAAAGGCATTCAACATTATTAGCCCTGAGGGAAATGCAAATTAAAACCATGAGGTACTACTTTACACCCACTAGGACACTACAATCAAAAAGCTACTAACAAGTGGTGAAGAAGCAGAGAAATCAAAACCCTCATGCACTGCTAGTGTAAATGTAATAGTACAGCCACTGTGGGAAGTGCTTCAAAGAGTTAAACAGAGTTTCTATGTGAACCAGCAATTCCACTCGCAGTTGTGTACTCAAGATAAATGAAAACATATGTCCACACAAAAATGTGCACATCAATATTCCTAGTAATAGTATTCATAATACCCCAAAGTGAAAACAACCCAATGTCTGTCAGCTAATGAATGGATAAACAAGATGTGGTACATCCACACAATGAATAATGTTCAGCAATAAAAAGAAAGTACCAATACATGTTACGACACGGATGAACCTTGAACACATTATGTTAAGTGAAAAAAAGCCAGTCTCAAAAGGCCACATATTGTATGATTCCGTTGACATGAAATGTCTAGAATAAGCAAATCCAGAGGGACAGACGGTAGATTAGTGGTTTGCAGGGAATGGGGAGGGAGTGTTTGGGGAAAATGGGGAGCGACCGCTCCTGGATACAGGGTTTCATTTCAGATGATAAAAGTGTTCTGAAATTGATTGTGGTGGTAGTTGCACAACTTGGTGAGTATATACAAACCACTGGACTATACACTTCAAATGGATGAATTTTGTGTGAATGCTAACTCAATAAAGTTGCTGCTAAGAAATAAAGTTGACATCCTGTAGCCTGTTAACCTGTGGAAACAAAGAGTAAACACGCTCTGAGTGGAAGCTCAGACTCTTCATGAGCTTAACGCCTGGATTTTGGGACATCAGTATTGGGGGTTCTGGAACCTTCCAGTTACTTCTGAGTTGTTTTCCACATATTTGAGGCTTCTAAGCCCCATGACCTCCAGAAAAGTGATGCTTATGTCATTAACACTATTAACTGTTGGTGTAGGGGAGATGATAGCATAGGCTACACAGTCCTCTACACAGTCCTCTGGGCCTCCCAGTGGGCCCTGCAGCCTTTGTTCACACAGCTACTTCTCTGCACTCCACCCCTCACAAGGATACAGCTGTTCCAGGGCCCTAGGGGAAGGCTTGCCGGGAAGGTTACCCGGGGTCTGAGGCCCACCCCACCAGCCCTGGGGATGAGTCAGCAAACGAGGCAGATGTGTTCTGGGGAGAGGCTGCAGGGAGGCACACACCCAAACGGCTGAGGGTTTACATGAGGACATGCAGCTGGGAACCAGCACACAGTCGCAAATCTTCTAGGTGGGGCTGTAGGTCTCATTCCCCCTTCCTCACCAGATTCATCCCCCCCTTAATTGGGCAGGGAATCTGAGAGCCATCACTGGTCACTGGGAGCTTGCCCAGCAGGGCAGGCTGCTCCCCGCTGCGCAGTCACAGAAGGTGGGTTCAGGAAAGCATCTGGATGTTCTGGGTTTACACAGCATCAGCTGTCCTGGTAATCTTCGAGGTAGGCCAGCCAGAACACCGGTCTGCAGGCAGCTGGGTCATATCTCAGCCCCACCACTTGTTAGCTGGGTGGCCTCACCAAGTCACGTTACCTCTCTGAGCCTCGTTACCTCACCTGTACCATGGAGTGACGTTACTTTAATGATAGGCTGACCAGATGTACTGTTTTAAACAGGACAGAAAACAACGGTACTGCCCCGTTTCAAACGGTACATCTGGTCAGCCTGCTGACCCCTTGAATTTAGCCCAGGGACACCAGGCTGACCACACGTCTGGTCAGTCTATTTAATGAGCTGTAGTAAGGATTGTATGAGATAAGCCAAGTGCCATTGTCTGAGCCTATTAAATTCACACATTTTTCATTTTGTTCCTCTCTGCCCAGAAATTTCAGAAACCTTTTGTCTGTGTATAGATGCACCTAAATCAATACATGCTGTTCTCTGCTGAATGGACTTACTCTAAAATTTTCTAAAAATGTGCTCTAAGATAATGGCCTGCAGATTTGCACACATTTCCTACCAAGACAGTTGGAGGAAATGACTTGCTGCTGTTTGGGACTCAGGGAGTGGGAGAAGTTGGTGCGGGGGACAGTGGAACAGGCAGCGGGTATAGCAGGAAGAGGCTACTACAGTAGGTCAGGGGTAGAGCACCAGGGTGGCTTGGGATTTGGCCGTGGGCTCCCTGAGCCTCTAGGGGATGCTAGTCTCAATATGTGGCTCCTTGCCAAAGATGATCCTTCTGCCACTGGGGTCCCCAGGTCACTAGCTCCTGGATCAAACCCACTTAGGAACTGCCAGCCCCTTTTCCACTGAAAGTATTTCTTTCCTGTTGGTGTCCTCGTTCTACTCCAAGATTCTCCAGGGCAGGAGCTGAGTCTAACTCACTTTTGTAACCCCAGCACTTAGCCCAGTGCCTTGCAACCAGTAGGTCAAACTTGAGCTGCACTGGAGTCATCTGTCAGAATCTCTGACACTGCTGGACCCAGGACCACTTTGAAAACCAATGCAGTAGATGCTCCATTAAGGTCTGTGTGAAGAGTAAATATATTAACAAATCACTTACATGTATGAGTAAGAGCCACTTCAGATTAGACTTTTTCCTGGGTTCTTACACTCAGGGCCCTCCTCCTCTTAAAGCCCACCATGACCCTCAGGACCCCGGGCATCAGTGCTCTCTCACCATGCTCCTCTAGATCTTTCTGCTGAGGAGAAGGCAGTCAGGGCCATGCCAGCCTTGTCCGCTGAGCCAGAGGCAAACTCCAGGGGGATGCTCCCGCAGCCCCTCCCTTCCTGTGCATGGATCACCAAGCCCACTGCAGACTGAGGGAGAGGAGAGGAGTGGTACTGGGAAATCACACAGATCCTGGGGACCCTGGAGCCACCAAGAGCCCAACTAGGGAGATCTCCACCAAGGACCAAGTTTTCTGGATGACTAAGAATTCAGACGGCCTGACTCCACATCCAGGACTCTACCACAAGTTGACAGCTGGCCCTGGAAGAATGGCTCACTGGAACAAGGCATTATTACCCACTGACAGTGTGAGGGGGGAGAAGGAAGGCCAGTGGTCAGCACCAGGTCAGGGACTTGAAGCAGGGAAGATGTTCAAGGTGCGTGGTCCCCATCCACACAGCCCCGGGGGCACCATTTGCACCCCGTAATCCATGTGAGTAATACCCTCTGGATGTGCAGTGCACAGGCTGTGCAGCCGTATGCAATAATTAGTCCTGGCAATCCTCATCTGAAAAATTTCCTCACTGGGGATTCTCTGCATACCTACTGTGTATCTAGCATGGAGCAAGCCACTAGGGCCATACGGGTGGCCCAAGGATGGCCTGTCCTCTTGGGGCTCTTAGGAGAAAAGCTGACTATACATTTCAGCAAGGAGAAAAGTACTTAAATGAGGGCATGCCCAGGGCTGTGGAAGCCTGGGAGGAGTGGTGACCTCTGCCCAGCAGGGTCAGGGAGCTGGCATGTGGGGGCAGCCGGCTCCCTCTGGGGTGCTTAATCTAGCCAGACTGGAGGCTATCAGGCAGTGGCACTGAATCTGCAGCCTCAGTGTCTAGGGTTGCTGGCTTTTTACTTTCCAGGGATTCTGAGGATTGTAAACCCTGGGGCTACATGGGTCTGGTGGGCTGTGGCTGCCTCCCAGCCCCTCCCCTGGCCACGTGTAGGTTTGCAGGATCAGCGGTGAATGCCCTGCTCCTGAGCAGGGGTAGGTGTCGGGGCAGGGAAAGGGGCAGAGGCAGCCAAGACACACAGGCAGCCCAGGGTCTTCTTCCAAGGAGCTCAGCCTGCCTCACGTGGTCTGATTGCCAGGCCTGGGGAGGCATGCTTCCCCTGCTTTGCCCAGCTGATGGGCCACCTCTTCCAGGAAGCCTCTGAGTGGGGGGAAAAAAAGGCCCTCCCCTGACCGTCAGTGACCTCTGGACTCCTGGGGTTACTACCCTCCAACTGCCGTGTGGGAGGATCATGTAACTACTTCCCGATGATGACCAGTTCTGCCACGGGCCAGCTGCATGCACAACTCCGACTGCTGTAAGAGTCCCCTGGAGCGCCTCCTGGCTTCCTCCTGGGAACCGCGCACTCCGACTCTGTCACATTACCACTGACTACACACACAGGTTCAGCTGTCTGCCACCAGACTACGGGTCACCTCTTACTCATGTCTTTTGCACCTAACCTGGATCTGGCACCAAGGAGGTGCTCAATATAACATTTGTGGCTTGAATGACTTCACGGCTAGGCGCTGTGCCTGAGAGCAGGGTGTGCCTGCGAGTCCTGGTCTTTCTCCCCAGAACCTAGCTTGGGCCCTCCTGTACCTAGTGGTAATTAAATACCACTAGTTTCTAATCTCTATTGCAGCCTGGCCATATTATTAGACTTCGTCAGGCATTCCCCTATTTGATAAACTCAGTAACACAGAAGACTAATGCACACATGTGTTTAAACTGCAAATAAATGGAAAAACACAGACTCCTGGAGCTTTGGAAAATCAAACACCACATCTGAGGCACACCGGGGTACGGCCTAGATGTGGGTACCCATGAAAGGAGGCTTCAGGGACGCTGGGTCAATGACTCCGGGGCCTCTGGGCTTCTGAGCCAGGGGTAGCAGCCATTCAGAGGGGTCTGCCCACTCTCCATTAGGGGTGTCCATGGGCAAGCGTGGCCCAGCTGAGGCCACTGGCACACGGCCTAGTCTAAGGGCTCATCTGTGTCTCCCCTACCCAGGCCCCGTGCTTCTTCACAGGTCATAGATTTCATCTTTTTGCCTGGGAAGTCCCTCCCCTCCAGCTAATGAAATTCAAGGTCCAGCAGAAGGCCCCCTCCTTCCTCTGTGCTGCCTCAACGTGTCTGGAGCAGGATGACTCCCCTTCCTCCAGTCTCCTTGGCTTTCTGCAGCACAGGCAACAGACGGTAGGTATCTTCCCTTAGAGGTCCAAGAGGTGGATGCGGGGATGGGGGCGGGGGGGGTCCCCAGCTCCGATAATCTCCATCACCCCTCCTCATGTGCTAGTTTAATATTAAAACTAATACCTTTTGATATGAACAATGCACATTTTCCAGTCAGTAACATGAGGCCGACCAGACATACCATTTAAAACGGGACAGAAAACAACGGTCCTGTCCCATTGCAAACAGTACGTGTGGTCAGCCCACGGACACCCTGAATTTAGCCCAGGGAGACGAGGCCGACCAGATGTTAACCATCTGAAACGGGACAGGACTGTTGTTTCCTGTCCCATTTAAAATGGCACATCTGGTCAGCCTAGGTAAAAGGAATGCCAGCGTCTGCAAAACCTGTCCCATTTCATGGGTCTGAAAGAAACAAGCTAAGTGAAAATCAGGCCATTTGCTATGCAAATACAAGTCGAGGCACTTGCAGGAAAGTCCCCTTTTCCCCCCTTCCATGTAGAAATCCTTGGCTTCCCGGGGGCCGTGTAGGTCTGGCTTCCCCTACAGAGACAGCTGGCAAGTCACATGCCAACATCTAGTGTCTGGCACATGGCACGTGGGCAGTAACCATGAGTCACACGAGGAGAAGTCACTGTGCAGTGAGGCCAGCCTCCCACTGCAGAGCTATCCTGGCTGTGGACTTGTACACTCGGGGTCTGACATATAGAAAGCCATCGTTACTTCCATTATACAGATGAGAAAACTGAGGCCCAGTTAGGACTTCCTTAAGGCCCCCAAGTTGGCTCTTGCCCTAGTCCCAACCAGTCCCTGAATTTAAGCTGGCTCCAGAGCGGCGAGGGTGGGCACCTCACTGCCATGGGCATGAGTCACAGCTGGTTCCCTGGGCCCCACGGGGCTCTCGGGTGGCCTGCTCCCTTCCTCTAAGCTTTCCCTCTGCCTTGCTGGCTGTGGGAGCCCATACTTTTCAGGCTCTCATTCTCAGAATGCTTCTAAATCTGGGGCTGCCCTCTACCTGGATTCCAGACTGTGGCAGCACAGGCCCCAGGACCGGCTCTCTCTCAAGCTGCGGGGTCCAGGAGGTAAGGAGGCTCCACCTGAATCGTCCCCCCAACTTGAGTCCCCACAACTGACCTGAGGGAAGACAGGAGAGAGGATGCCAGCCTCCACTCAGGGCTTAAAAGCCGGGTTATAGCCACACACATCTTAATTGGAGCATTTCTATTTTTTTTTGTGGGTACGTGCCTTTTCTGATGGACTCTCACAAACATTTTACTGTTATATTTCTTGTAATACTGCCTGGAATCATTATTTAGACATCATAAAAAAATCATTATAGTTTTAAAAGGAAGGCTGAGAAGTTCCTACAAAAGAGACTATAAAAAGCTCGGACACACACACACACACACACACACACACACACAGCTGATCCACACACAATACACATATGTGCAAATTTGGTCTGACATAAAAGAGAAGTTATTACCACACCATTTTGCAAAACAGAAGTGGGTGAATAATTTATAGGGCTTTTTACAAACATCTACATTTTTTAATCATTCTAGAAAAATCTGGTTCGATTATAGCAGTAGTTCTGTGACAAAGCAACCCAGAAATGGTTACCAATGAATAAAATTTATAATTCCCAATGGGCCTGCCTTCCACAGAAATGCATCACAAACATTCACATCCATTGTCTTTAACACATCAGTCCCCACAACACTGTGGCTCTCACTAACTGAAGGCACTGTGTGTGACAAATCCTTGAACGCTTTACTTGGAAGCGGCTCCTAACTTAATGTATAGATAATATTTCCCATTTTATTTTGGCAAGAACTTCATTATACTGCACTCCTTGCCGTCAGTCTCAAAACAGCAGTGCCTGAGTTCAGGCCATGCAGCTCTGGTCCTTGGGACCCCTGAGAAGATGGGACATAGGTGAGCTGGCAGGACTGGTGGGAGGGGACCACACGCTCCCACGCCAAGCAGGATCTCTGCCCTAACCAGACTTACCAACAACAGGCTGGCACAACATCTGGCCGACACCAGGGTCTGAAGCACCAGTTCTTGACATCTCCACTGTGATGCGGACCACCCTTCTTGCCTGGGCCTCCCTCCGACCTGCGAGCAGCCTGACTGGTTTTGAAGGCAAGACTCTGGCTGACCCTCAGAAGGCGAAGGACCTGCCAGGGGCTTGGACAGCTGGGCAGCTGCCCCCTCAGCCTGCACTCTGAACACTGGTCACAGAACTGGCTTGGGAGTGGTGACTGATGATCAGTTGGAGAGTACACAGTGAGAGAGCAGTTCTGGCTCAATGCTTCCTGTTTGGGGAAGAAACCTCACTGGTGATCATTAGTGGCTCAGACTCAAGTCTCTTTGTTACAGGAACTAAGGCAGGACAGCCAGCAGAATCCAGGATGCATAAAATGAATAAATGCCATCCCAGGAAGGGTAGAAATGGGGAGCGGCCTCACCATGGTGTGTGGGCGGGGGGGGGGGGGGGGGGGGGGGGGGGGGGGGGGGGGGGGGGGGGGGGGGGGGGGGGGGGGGGGCAGGAGGGAGGGAGGGATAGTGAGATTGAGACAGCGAGAGAGGAGGTGCGCTTACGCTTCAGGATACAAAGCTGAATATAATGGCTGCAGAAAGTAGCAATTTATCAATTGCTGTGCGAGTAATTTATTGCAATCATCGTGGCTGCCATTGGCTTAGTGATAATTCTCTCCGCGTTTTGTGCCAACAAAGGCTTCTTGGTCATCTTTACTTGCTAGCTGGTGCCCACAGTGGGGAGAAAGATGGACAGAAGGACCCCCAGACAGAACACATCACTGTCACAGGGCAAAGCAAGGATGGCCATGGAGCTGCCTGCTGCTGAAGGCTTTCTCACTTGACTGGAGGCCACAATCACGGCACAAAGGGAGGCAGAGGTCTGCATCCCTGAAGTAAATTACACCAAGTCCAATCTCAGGACAAGTATGTTTGATTGTTTTCAACTTATTTGAAAACTGATAATCTTGGAAAACAGTAGCTCTGAGTAATCCTGAGTATTTGATAACCAGAATATATACCACAGGGTTCAGACGGGTTACTCTATTATCAAATAGAACAGATCCCCATGGCACTCTGATTGCTGTGACCCCTTCTGCTAAAGAGAAACCTTGCTATAGGCAGGGATATTCTTGAAGCTCCCTGGAGTCCTGCAGTGCCCGGCATGTACAGACTGACTCTCTCTTCCTCAGCTCGTCTTCCCTTCCTCCTCCTTCCAGTCCTTGGCTCGTCCGCTTCTGCCAACACTGTTAACCTTCACCTGCAGTCTTGACATCATCCTGGCCATCCAAATCCCACTTCCTTGAAGAGCCAGCCTGAGCCCGGGGCACTTGGGCACCTCCCAGCTCCAGCAGCCCCCCAACCACGTGAATTTAGAGAAGCAGCTGCGTCTGTTGGTGGATCTAGTTAGACCTGGGTATGAATTCAGGTTCAGGCACGTACCAGCAGTGTGCACTTGGCTGGTTGCTTTCCTTCTCTCTTGTGATGATTAAGTAAAACAGTGAACTTGAAAGCCCCCATAGCCACATCTTAGAACTGCTCTTGTTTTCACGTTCCTGTGCTCTGCTCTGGGCCTGGACTCATCTCTCTGCTCCCTGGTGCTGTATTGTTACTCAGTTTCCCAATTAGACTCTAAGCTCCTGGAGGGCAGGGATCTGTGTGCTCTCCACCCCCGTGTCACACACAGCCCTCACACAGTGTGCTCTGCTCACTGGGAGGTCGAGAGATGCCTGTTGGGCCAATGGGGCTCAGGCAATGAACAGCAGATCACTCTCTGTTCCTATCAAAGCTTCTGGGTGGTCTGATCCCCTTGGAGAGCTGTACTGTCAGGAAACCACACTTCCTTATGAAAGGAAGCCTTCCAGGCATGAACGCACAGGAGCTCCAATAGCAACCCCGTGGTTGCCGGAGGGGGGTGCAGGTCAGCTATGATCCCCTGTCCTCAGGGGTTTGCACTGAGCCCTTAGCTGTGCCCTGAGCTCTCCCGAGTCTTAGAAAACACCTTGCTTTCATGCCATACAGCCAATGCTAGATCACCATGTTCAAGAAGAGTTGTAGCAAAGGTTACGGAAGGTCGGAAAGGGGCCATGCCAGATCTCACAGGAGCAGAACATGGTCGGGTGTTCATCTCCAGCCTTCCAATCTAGGAAGGCCCGGAAGGCGGGGTTTTCCCAATGGAAGTACCCGAACCCCAGTCACAGTCCTTGGCTGCCTGGGCCCAGCACTGTCCTGCTTCCTTCTCTTCCAGTTCAGGGTGCCGCCATATTTCTGGCCAGCCTGGAGCCATCTCCACGGACCAGCCACGAAGGGCCTGGTCTTACTTTCTGCAGCTGCTCAGCCCCACCCAGATGGTGGTTGATTTGCCAGACAGTGGTGACTGACACCCCTGTCCCACCCCCACTCCACTGTGTCCAAAGTACTACTACCCATGTACAGTCCTGGCTGGTCATCCAGAAAGCACCAGCCCAGGCCCCTCAGACTCCAAAAGGCCCACTCTGGTGACTCTGCAGGCCTTGTGCTTGGCCATCCTGTCTTTGGCAGCGAACAGCCCACCTCACAGCCACCTGAAGCTCCCTTGACATCTTCTAGCTATATGCCGAGTGATTCACCTTCAGAAAAACCCTCACTCTGACTGCAGGGCAGGCTGTCACCCTCCCAGGCCAACAGTAAAAGCACAATCCTACCCACAGCTTGACAGCTACACCATCGGATGCTATAGTAACAGGACTGGCCATTCCACCACAGACACTAGCAGAGGCTCTGGGAAACCTGCTGTCTACACGTGAAGCGAGCCTGCCCGCTCCACCACGGAAAGCTTAGTATAATATAAGACCAGGCTGACCTGATGTACCATTTGAAACAGGACAGTACCATTGTTTTCTGTCCCATTTAAAACAGTATGTCTGGTCAGCCTAGTAAGCAGGCCCAGTAAATGTAAATTCCTTTATATTTACCTGTGACTGACTTTATTATCTTGAAGCTATTATTTTTTACAGTTTAATCTCCTACTCTGATAGCTCCAGGAAGCTTAAAAATGTGCTATTTGCTTAGATCCCACCTGGCTCTCACAAGCAGAAGAGGGCAGATGAGAAGTTACTGCCTGATTGCAGGACAATTAGTGCTCACCTGTTGCACCAGGTGACAAGTGTGATTTATGAGGACAGGCTGATTGGGAGAGTTGAACATCAGGTAATTCTCACGTGAGTATTCCATACCTCAGGAGGAGCAACACACGCTGTGCTGGGTTAAAGTGACAATTCAGGAGTTCCTGGTCCCACATGAATCAGCAGTCATCAATCCAGCTCTGACAGCAGGCACTGCGGTCAGTACCTCCAGCTGGGCAGGCAGCCGCCTCTGGTTTGGTACCCTGGCTCACATTAGCTGTGAGACCTGGGTCTCAATGAGGCTGAGCTCCCTCACTTATATTCAGAAATAAGTGGGGGTTTGTGTGTGTGGGGGTTTTCTGCAGGATTATAAATGACAACCGACACTCATCCTGCCAGTAGGACTCAGCCAGGTCTTAAGTTGTCTGGCACCAAGTTGGTACTCAGAAAATGTTTGCTGAATGAATCAATGATGAGGCAGAATTTGGACAAGCATATATAGTCAGTGGTTAGGAGCCTCAAGTTTGGGGTCGAAAGAATGGATTGGAGTCTCATGTGTTCTCAGGAAAGTTACACGGCTGGGAGAACAACATTATCTACGTCTTAAGAGTTGAAAGTTTCAAATGTGCTCACCTATAGAACATGCTTGGTCCAGGGCTTGGTATGTGGGAAGCTGATGACTGTCACTTTGGGTGTGATGGAAGTGGTGCCCATGGCATGCCGAGGATGTGAAAGGCTGACATGCAGAGGCCTGGGATAGGTAGCAGGTCAGGATGGACAGGTAGGTGGGCCCAGTTGCAGGGGACAGACAGGACGTGAGACTTCTGTAGCCAAACGTTTGAAAACCAGTTAGAGTGGCCCATCCCCAGTCCTCTCCGAGTTCTGTAATCTCCAGATTACAAGTTCTGTAATCCTCCTGGATGGGACAGGGTTGTGAGGATAGGATAAGAGTGAAAGAAGAGGCACTCATCTTTCCAACCCCTGCCCCGGGTGGGGGTGGAAAATGAGACAGCTTGGCTGTAGGTTTTAATAATTGCTTAAACGGGCAAGCTTCCTTGTTTTATTTTTTTATTTTTTTATTTTTATTTATTTTTTTTCTTTTTTCGGTATGTGGGTAGCTCCCTGACTGGGAATCGAACCCAGGCCGCAGCGCTGACAGCGCCAGCGCCGAAGCCTTAAGCCACTACACCATCAGGGAACCCCAAGCTTCCTTGTTTTAAATCAAGAGGCCCATTCCTGGTCCAGATGCTAGAAAGTAATTTCATGGAGTACTTAACTTATGAAGTTGGGACTACCCAGCCCAGGAAGACCTGGCTACTGTGCTTGGTGGGTACAGCAAAAGGGGTGGATCCAGCCTCAGCTGGGGCCCAGGGAGCCTGGGTACCCCTGTACAGCCTGCCAACCTAAACATCACCCCAACCTGCTGAGGTCTTGTGAAGCAGGAGGCAGAGACTTCTCCCAGTGTGGGAGCCATACGGTAGGACACTGAGCAGGGAATCCTGAGGCTGGGCCTGAGGCCAGCTCCGCAACAGGGAAGGAGACCATGGAGCCCACTCCCTGGTCCTTACCTTCTGTAGTAAACTGAGGGATTCACACTAGGAAAGCAGTGAACCTGACAGGTCCCCAGCTGGTTAACACTCAAACCCTGGGGACAGGGGGAAGAATCTGATATTTATTCTACTCCTAAAAACTCAACCCTTCATCCACTTAATCTCTCCAGGCAGGCATTATTATTCCTGTATTATAGGGATAGCAGGTGCAAAGCCCTGCGCAAGGTTTTGTAGATGAAGACACAGGTTCAGAGAGTGAGGAGTTGGCCAAGGTCACATGGCAAAGAGCTGCTGGGATTCAGACTCTGGGCCGTCTGACTCCGAAGCTAGCAGTTCTTCCCTACAGTCGGCCAGGTTAGCTGTCTCCCTCTCCACCTTAGGCCTTCAGTCATTCACTTCCACTTTTTCACTACCTGAAGCCCTGCCCAATACTCTGGTAAGTCCAAGGAGAGAAGAGCCATGGGGCAAGGATAGGAAACATGAATGGGAGAGGACTTCACCTGTTTGGCAGGTGTGGTCCCAGGGTGACAGGCCAGGTCCTGGGGAGCTCAGCAGGCTGACTGTCCAACCACTTAGCTCCCTGAGGGCTCAATGGTCAGCGTCACCCCATGCCAACTCCAGACCTTCCTCCCAGGTTGTCTGGCTGAAGCCACCTGTGCATCATTCAAGGCCTCCTTCAGGGAATCTTCCTCACCCCAGGGACGCCCCACCCCCACCCCACTAAGTCCACGCGCCTATCAGATACTGATTAAGCACCTGCTCCATGCCAGCAGCTCCTGTGCAGCCCAGGGGGGGATAGAGATGGGCACAGAGATGAGTAAGATGGGTCCCAGCACTCCAGGTACTCCTGGGTGGGTGTCAGGGGAGGGAGATTCACTCTGCAGCTCAGATTCCATCAGCTGTGGGTGAGACCTAGGCATCTCTTTGTACTTTGAACAAACCATGTAGGTGACTAACGGGGCATTCTGGCCCCCCAGCACTTGCATCCTTCCGGCTGCCACATCCTCTGAGAACATGGCCTCTTCCCCCCTAGCAGGTTTCTCTGGGCTCCCGAGTCAGATAATTCTGTATACAAATCTTCTTCTGCAACTTGTTACCTGTGTGCCTTTGCAAAATGCCCATGCTATTTGAGGCTCAGTCTCCCCATCTTTAACTAAATAAGTGTGTCTTCCTGTCCTGAGGATTGATTAGGATATTGTATACAAAGCAAGTTGGATGGCACACACAAATGCGTATGTTCGCTGTTAATTATGTCACCACTGCACTCTGATGGACAGAAATACTTCCCAGGGGTTACTTCCAGAGCTCCCACTTCTGGGGCCTGTTTCAGAGGCGGCCCTGGACACCTGGGAGGCCTCTCTGCGCCCTCTGCCAGGGCTTCAGCGAGAAATGCTTTCATTTTCCTCGCGGATTCTGCCTCCTAGACCCCGAACGTATTAGCTTAGCGAACCCTTCCCCTTTACTGCCTGGCTGAGCCCACCCAGCAGAGCGACTGAAGTTCCAGCCACATCTCTGGGCAGCCCGCCCCAAATTTCAGGTAAATAGGAAGAAGTGTGCCAGGGAAGAGCTGCGCGGGGCACAAGCGGGCACCGGTCAGCCCAGCCTCTTCCCCATCAAGGTCGAGGGGCCCCGCCCCCGCCCCCGCTGGGGCGGGCAGAGCTGGGGCACAGGGGACCGGGGGACTGGGCAGGTCTGCTGCAGGGCGCCTAGGCTGCGTCTCAGAACTCCGACGCCGGCTCCCCGCACGCCAGCTCCAGTCCCGTCCCCCGCGCAGGGCGCACCCGGGCCTGCCCACCCCGGCGCAGCACGCGGCTTCCGTCCCTGGGGGTTAGGAAGTGGCGGAGTGGGGAACGGGGACCCGCACACTCTGCCGCCGGGCGCACGTGGCTGGGTCCCAGCGGCCGCGGTCGCCTGCAGACGTGCGGTGGCGCCTGGTCTCCGCACGGCGATGGCACAAGGGGGCAACTGGGTCACCGACAGGTCGCGGGTCCAGGGATAAGGCGCAGACCACTGCCCGGGGTGACTCAGGGGAGGGGTCACTCACCTCTCTGGCCCGCCGCTCCGAACGGAGGCGGCGGAAGGTTGCGCGGCCGGAGGCAGCTGCCCGCCCGAAGCTCCTCCTCCTGCCCCGGCGCCCCGCCCGTCTGCCCAGGGGGCTGGCCCTGCGGGGGAGGTGGCCGCCAGCCAGCCCGCGGCTGCTTATCCGGCTCCGCCACCTCCCCCAGGGCGGCTATCGGGAAGTCGCAGGGTCCTCGGTACCGGCCGGGCGGCGGCATCGGCCACCCACGACCCTCCACCCATGGCTCAGACCCTCCACCCCTGGCTCAAGATCCGAAGCCACGCCGCGGCTTCCTGACCGGTGCCTCGACCGCCCCACGTTAAAGTGTGCAGAACTCGGGGACAGCCGCCTCACTGGAACACGTAAGGCGCGCAGGCCAGGGCGACTTCGGAGACCCACTCCCTTAATCTGAGAGGCACTTCAAATCCATGTCTGTTTTGTCAGCGATGAAGTTAGGTGGCAGGCACAAATGGCAGGAGGCTAAGATGCCCGCTGGACCTGGTTTCCTTCTTCGGTGCAATGGAAACGGGCATTAGAGGCCCCTCAACAGTGCCGCATCCAGGCCTTTGTAGTCCTGTCACCTCTCGTCCCTTGTCCACCCTTAGGGCAGACCTTTGACTTTCCCCAATAGTCCTCAGGTTTCAAGGCTCCTGGGCCTCCGGGAGCTGCTGGGGATGCTGGCACTTGCTTCCCTGTCTGGACTTCCTGGACTCCAAAAGCCATCCTGTCCCTGATAAAGATGGCCTGCCCTTCCCCAGTGCTGATGGCATCACAGCACAGCAGCTGGGGGAGCTTCTTAGAGGTGTGTGGGTTCGTCCGAAGCCCTGTCTCACCCAAGATCTCACCTGCTATTGACAGTCACTCCACTACCTTTACAGGTCAGGACATGGGGGTTCTAATGGTTAAGTTAGGCACCAATGCCATTCATCTTTTGGGAGGCTGACTGGGGGTTACCTGATCCCTGTGACTCTTTCTGGAATATTTCTAGGGGTCATATTCCACCAACCCCTGATAAAGAGCTTCAGATTACCCTAGGAAGTCAACCTGTGCTGTAGAGATAAACTCTGACAACTCTGAACCCTGAGGCCAGAGGGCATTGTGCATTAGGAATGGTCCCACAACTGGACCCCACAGGGCACATAGGGGTGAAGAGGCAGAGCTCTGACAGCCTTATAGTAGGAGTGCAGCTGTGATGGGCCTCTCCACCCCCCACCCCCATCTCCACCCCAGACCCACCCATGCACTTCTTGTGCTTTCTCAGTCCAGGAGTTTCCTCCCTCCTAGCTCTCTGTTCTGCCTGGCCCAAAGTCCCAGGTCCCCTCCTGCTTCCTTCAGGGACCCTCCTTCTCCGAGGCAACACCGTACCTGAGCTCCTTGGGCAGTTCTCATAGGTCCTCTATCCATTCAACACTCAGGGATCTCTGCCCTGCCACGCAGTGCTCCAAGGGCTGGAGACACAGATGCCCATGGCCTGGCCCCCGCCCTTGATGGTGAGCTGCCCCTGCAGTGAGTTGTAAACTTTAGGAAGACAGAAACCAGGTCCTTGTCCCTTTTGGTGCCCCTAGCATGGTGCCCTGCACGCAATAGTTGTTCCTCAAATATGTGCTCTGGCTGCTGGGGATCCCCATCCTTCCTGCAACTACAGTGGGCAGCATGAGGAGATCAAACTTGGGAAATGGAGGTGCTAAGAGGTCTTCCAGCATTCTTGGAAAGATCCTTGGATCTATCCAGCATTCTTCCAGAGATACCTGGTGGGCATCTTTGTGGGTTTCCCCATGAACAGCAGAGAGAGATCTGAAGGCTGGACTGGCAGAGGTCTGTGGATGAACAAGGGGTTCTGCAGAAAGTAACCTCACAGACTGATCTGATCATAAATTCCTAACTGGGCAGGTCATGGTGGGTAGTCACACCCTGGGCATATGCAATAGACTCTAAGTTAACCAGCACCCATGGGGACTGGTAGATGCCGAATAAATGTAAGCAACTGGCAAAATCTCAAGCAACAGGCAAAAAAAAAAAAAAAAAAATGTTGCTGTTTGCTTGAGATTGCCGGTTGCTTGAGTTCCAGTCAACGGAGAGTCATTCTGGAACTTCTTAAGTAAAGTTTATCTTTGCCTTAAGCAAGCCCTGTCCATTGTTTTTATGCATCTAACACAACTTTGAAATAAACCACCCTCAAAAGAGCACGTAATCTTGTTACCCACTATCCGTACCCAATCCCGGCCTTGCTTTCTCCCACCTTCCTGTAATCTTTTTAATGTTCCCTCCTTAATTCCAAATGCATAAAAGAAACTGCACAACTGTTATCTTCCAGAGCATTTGAGCTCTTGCTCTCTGGCATATGTGATCAGTTTTGGCTCAAATAAACTCTTATAAAAATTCTCTAGAGGTTTGGATGTTTCTTATGTCGACAGGTCTACAGAGGAATGTCCTGAGGGGAGCATGAATTTCTGGAGGGGAATGTGGAGGGGCCTGAAAGGAACAGGGAGCAGGTAGGTGAACACCCTGCTGAACCCCAAGCACCCACACTACTGGCCTTTGGTACTTTGCCCATCTATCTCCCTCTGGACTGGGAGTGCCCTGAGTGGAGGCTTGTCCCTGCTGGCATGGCGTGTGGTGTGGGTGAGAGCTCAGTAAATGTTTTCTCAATACATTTGGGGCTAACCTCCCAGAAGCAGATGAGCCCTGATTCAAGAGGGAAGGGCGGCAGTGTTCGTACGCCTCCTGTATGCTAGACTCATGTCCATGGCCAAGCCAAGGGCAGAACAGGCAGAGCAGTCCTCTTTTCATGATGCTCAGCAGATTGTGTTACTTACTGCTCCATGCAGAACTCTCCCCCGGCTCAGCCGAACTCTTCAAGTCCTTGCAACGACGGGCAAGGTTCACTGTGACCTGCCTGCTCTCCTAACCTCATCTCTCATTCTCCTCTCTCTGCTCACACTCAATCCTGCCACGCCAGCTGACCCTCTCCCTTGTCCTCAGAGAAGATTAGACAGGGTCTTCAGGCAGGCCACAGCCATTGCTGTTCCCTCTGTGGGACCCTAGGCTTCCCCACGGCCCTCCCCCACTCCTTCCTTTAGGAATTCATCTCCGTGAGACCCATCCTGATCATCCCTAGCTCTCATCCATGTATCCTGCCCTACTTTTAATTTTTGCATATCCTTTATCTCCTAACACGCTACTATAAAACATACTTTCTCTTGTGGATTAAAATAAAAGGGATTCGATGCAAAGTAACCCCACAGGGTGTTCTGACCATAAATTCAAAGTAACTGGGCTGGTCAGGGTGGGTAGTCTCGCCTTGGGCATATAACTTCGGTAATAAAAGCTTATTTTTGCCTTGAGCATGCCCTGTCCATTGCTTCTGTGTATCTGGGTTAACACACCTTTGAAATAAGTGCTGTAGCCACCCTTAAGAGAGCACATAATCTTGTTAACTATCCTGTAACCCAACCCCTGCCTTGCTTTCTCCCACCTCCCTGTTACCTTCCGTGCATTCTCTCCTTAATTTCAAATGCATAAAAGAAGCTGTAGACTTACTGTTTTGAGCATTTGAGGTCTTGCTTCCCAGCGTATGTCATCAGTTTGGCTCAAATACACTCACCAGAATTATCTACAGGTTTGGATGTTTTTAATGTCGACACTGTTTACTCTTTATTTACTGTCTTCTGCCATAGCAATGTGAGTTTCCTGCAGGGCAGCGAGTCTTAGATGTCTCATTCACTTCTGTATTTCTAGTGCTAGCACATAGTAGGTGCTCAGTAAATAGTTGTTGGATGAATGCACTCCCATTCTCACCATTCTTCACCTTTTTCATCATCTCTGGGGAGCTTCCCCCATGGCTCCTGCCCACTTCCGGTCTCCTCTCTTGCTGCCCCAGAGCTAGCAGGCTGCTGGTACAGAGGTGCTGGGTGCACGCACTGATGAGTGTCTGTACCCAGACTTACTGCGTGTTCTCTCTTTACAGAGCCTATGACCATCAGCCTCCTGAAATTGTCCTTTTCCCTGAAGACAAAGCTAGCCCTTTGGTTAAGAGGACAGGAACATCTGGGATAAGAATCCAGAGTCATGTCCTATTTGGGTTAGAGAGGAGAGGGCTATTGTTCATTCTCAGCTTCTCAGATTGATGCAATATTTATAGGCTAGGACAGAGCACATCCATTTTACAAAATAAATACTCTAATCGACTATTAAAATGAGATGGCCAGGAGAAGCTGTGTGCCCCGACGTACTCTGACAGCCCTGGCTGGGAGCCAGGCCGTGCAGATTTAGTCCTGCTGGGGGTGGGGGTGCTCCTCGCCTGTCTTGCCTCTCCACTCACCCAGGTGTGGGGAAACTCCTCCAAACTTGGGCATAGGAAGCTGCTCCCCTACGTGAGCAAGGGAGTGGGGCTGCAATTTGTTAACGTAAGAACATCAAACCCACAGAGAATTTTTATGAATTTATTTGAGCCAAGCTGACAACCATTGCCAGGAAGCAAAACCTCAACGGACTGAGAAAACGCTCCAGAGGATGGCAGCTTATTTTATACATTAGAATAAAAGGAGAGGACTTAGGAGTGTTATGTGAAATCCTCTAGTGGTAGATTAAAGGGGCAGGAGAAAGCAAAGCAGGGAAATCTCTGGGATTGGATAAAAAGTAAAATGGAGACACTCACTTCTTCTATACTAGTGGGTGAAAGATAGTTAATATTTGCAGCACTGAGACATGGTTTGGGGGGAACAAGATAACAATGTGGTCTCAGGCTCTAGCGAGGTGAGTGTGCCCTGACAGGTCTGGAAAAGGAGATTATGCTGACATTTCAAAGGTATGTTATCTTAGGTACAGAACACAATAGACAGGCTCACTTAGGCAAAGACTGACTTCGGTCCAGGAAGCTACAGGCCTCGGACGTGACTACCCGCCACGACTCGTTTTCAGTTAGGAATTTTTATGCTGAGATCATCCTATGTGGGTAGTTCAGGTCTGAGTTTTTAAGACCCACCATGCAGGCCTCCCCTGAGCTTGTTGGGTTTAGTATATGACCCCTTTTTCCATCTACAGATTCAAGGTGGGGTTTCCTGAGGGTGATTCGGGCCAATAGAGGGCTTGTGTCTGCCACCATGATCAATGGGTAAAACTGTGACAGAACTACCCAGGGCTGAGGCAGCACAGATGAAGGGACTGGTCTGTGACAGACGGGCACTGAATGAGGAAGCCAGCTGGTAAAGGTGTGGCTGGGACCTGGGATTCAAGCTCATAGACTGTTTTCACGTGGTACCTTATTTCCTGACTGAGATCTCTCACCCCTACACCAAATCTCCCTTGCACCCCCGAGCTTGGTACTTTGCCCTCCATGGTCTTCTGTTGAAACATGAACTCTTCTGAGAGGAAAAGTTCTCTGAGCTCAGTGGAATGCAAAGCTGTGTATCCTCAGGAAATTTAACTGGGCCAGCACAAGAACGTGGAGAAGATTCTAAAGGTAACTGCTACTAGGTGGGGGTGGGGTGAATAAAGACCCGGGGTGGGGGGGTAGAAGCAACCTTTTTCCCAAGGAAATTCCCTGAGACATAGTAGGTACTGTCAATATCAGAATATCTGAACCTGTAAAAATTTTTATTAAAAACTTATTTGAGCCAAACAGGATAGGCTTGGAAACAAGATATCAACAGAATGAGAAAAATACTTTCTAGAATGACAGTTTGCAGCTTCTTTTATACATTTGGGATTAAGAGGGAACGTAAGAAAGATTATGGTCAAGGTGCAGAAAGCAACACAGAGATGGGAATACCAGACAGTTAACTAGATTATGTGCTCTCTTGAAGACAAGAGACATTTGTGTGTTAGCCTAGATCAGGCATGTCCAACCTGTGGCCCAGGACGGCTTTGAATGAGGCCCAACACAAATTCTTAAAACATTGTGAGATTGTTTTTTGAGACCTTGTTTTAGCTCATCAGGTATTGTTAGAGTTAGTGTGTTTTATGTGTGGCCCAAGACAATTCTTCTAATGTGGCCCAGGGAAGCCAAAAGGTTAGATACAGCTGGCCTAGATGTACAAAGCAATGGACCTAGCTGCTTAAGTCAAGAATAATCTTTTACTAGGAATGTTGTAAGCCTCGGGCATGACTACCTACCATGGCCTGCCCAGTTAGGAATCTGTGATAGATTACCCTATGAGGTTACTTTCCATAGAACTCTGTTTTTGTCTACTCAATAAGTCTTTGTGTAGGATCACGTGTCTTGGCTTGTGACTAGGCCATCAGTGGCCGATGGGTATGTAGGAAGCTGGCCCAGGTCCTCCAGGGAACATTTAGTGAGCCCACTGGCTTGCCTTTCAGTTGGGGGAGATTACAAAGGCACACAACTAGAGAAGTCTGGGCTTTAGCCCCCATGCTCCAAATGTGCTACAGATGATGGCCGGGGAGGTTTTGGTTTTTTTTTTCAAATTGCAGACTCTCAGTACCAGAGCCACATTTTGACAAGACCTGCCAGAGACTGTACGCATATTAAAGTTTGAGAAACTCTGGTTTACAGTACAAACAAGGAAACACACAACTCCTTGCACACCTGGGCCAAGGCAGAGGACCTATACTGGACCACACTCATCCTCATGGGGTTGCACTTCAATATTATGCATACCCGTTGTTTTCTCAACTGTCCTTGTGAACCAAATGACCTAATTTAATCTGCTTCTGAATTTTTATAAATATGGAGTAATAATTCTGTCCTTCCCAACACTTAATGCCTAGTATACAAAGTTGCAAGAAAGAAATATGACTAATATGCTTACTCCTTTTCAAGAACTGATCTTATTTCCCTTTTTACCATAGCTATAAGGATACTCAGACCCATATTCATGAGTATCTTACCCCTATCAAATATATTTACATTCTACTTCATTTTCCCCCGGTCCATGGTTTTCTGTATCTAGTTTACTATTAGCATTATCGTTAAGCTTTTCCTTATATGCTGTCATAAGTTGCTTTTGGAAAACAACTAATTCTGTGAGCAAAATAGAACAGAAACATCTGTGTGCTACAGCAGCAAATCTTCTCTGTCCCCTCGGCAGCCATCACCCTTTTGTGGCGAGAGCCAGGTCATGGCACATCCGCTACTGGATTTGTTTTTTGAGAAGGAGATGGAGGGATTGGGAGAAGGATTGTCCCTGGATTACCCGGAGTTACTGAAAAAAGAAAACCCAACCAGCTAAGGATCCCATGAGGGGAAATGGTGACAAGCTGTCTCACTGTGTCCCACCTGGCTTCCTTTTCACACATCAGGGTCCATCTCACCTGACTGAGGGTCCTTCACGTTAGGGGGCTCTCCACAGCCCGGGGCGGAGCTCTGTTCACCAGGGGCTCCTGCTCTCATTTCTCCACGTTGTGGCTCCTTCTGCTGCTGGGACCTCAGGCTGGGTGGCCGACACTCAGCACAGCACGGGTTGTGAAGAGCCAGTTGAGACTGCTCAGGAGTAGGAGTGTCACAGCCTGATCACCAGAGGTGAGGTCACTGGCCTCAAAGTTAGGTACAAACACACTGTGATCAGCACATATCTCTACAGGCCAGGGGATGTGTTTCAACTTGCTCAATTCTATTTTCTGGGTCTCGGCTCCCCAAGGGAGGTCAAAGGGAGTATAGTCTACCACTCCCAAATTTGCCTCTGGAGGTATTGGGAGGAAAACCAAGAAGAGGTTACCCTTTGCAAATGACATTTACATTTGTGAGGGAAATCTCCATTTGTAAGGTGTCACCCTCTCTCTAACAGGCCTGCCCTCATTATCAGTGGAGAAGGCACAGACTTAAATCTGCCTAAAATCTTATCCTTGTTTACTGTGCTTTTCCTGATCACCTCTCATAACTGACTCTCCACCCCCAACACTATCTTTTGTGTTTTGCTGAAAGTGGTATTTAAGGTGATGGCTTCCACCAATTTGGCGAGTTACTCAGTGTTCCTGGGTCTCTCCCACGTACACAGGGGGTCTACATGTTATTAATCTTAATTTGTTTTTCTCCTGCTAATATGTCTCATGTTAATTTGATATTAGTCCAGCCAGAATAACCTTGAAGGATAGTTTTCCTTCCCCAGCAGATATGAGGAAAGGGCGGTGACATTTGTTGAAGCCCCACCTTGAGGCAAGCACTCTGCCATGTTTACACCATCCTCTTTATGCCTGTAGACCCTGCTAGGTAAATGGGATCAACCCCATTGCTTGGCACTATGTAGTGAGGAAACAGCAGAGCTGGGATTCAAACCAGGTCCACCTGCTCCCAGGTCTTTCCATTACCTCTGCCTTGCTAGGTGGAGGGCTCCTGTGGACAGAGGCTGACACACACCTTTGGTGACACCCCTTTACTCCCCTACCTGTTAGTGCCAAGGATTGGAGCTAGCTGTGTGCGAGGGCAGAGCAGGAGCAGTCTGTATATGTGACCAGATTAACTGGGTGGTGGTGGGTGGGTGCGACTTTCTCCCAAACACTTCTCACAAGGCACCTGTGCTTTGCCTAAATGAGATCCCACCGGCTGTCTCACAGGCAGCATCTCATGGATGCTTTTGATTGGCATTTTTGATTGACTGGAGACTGGTACATAGCCTCCTTTTAAGTGTGCATGTTCTTTCCCAGAATTCACTCTGTTATAATGATATTAATGACCATCCAGGCATATGTATGATATTAGTGCTGGTAGAATGAGGCTCAGGGGAGATGACAGTTGTTGTAACTCACACTGCCCAGGAGCTAGTAACTGGCTTAACCTGTGGGCTTTTGGAACCCTTCCTTGTATTAGTTAACTTTTGCCTAGAACTTCCTCCTGTGGTGCTTAACCTGGGGTGGGGATTACTAGTGAAAGGGTGGTATCAGGGTGGTGACTATTCCAGCAAGGGGGTGTCCCATGGGAGGGATCCTGAGATCCCCTATTCTATCTGCCTACCTCATTTTCCTCTTGAGAGGTGTGATCCCCATAAATCTCTATGGGAAGTTGAGGAATGGAAGGTCTCATCTGTGCCTGCTTTCTGCTGAATGTGGATTTTGATTCCAGCTCTGCTGCAGGCACTGTGACCTTGGTTGAGATCCTTCCCCTCCTTGGGCCTCTGCTTACTCAGATGCAAAACTAGGGGTTTGATGTGCTCTAAGGAGCCTAAGGTCGCTGCAGAGGCCTTTGAGGATGAGGGCTAGACAAAGGGTAAGACTTCAGGGCCCCCCCACCTCTGAGTTAGACATCCTGAAAGTACCCTTCAAATCTAAGATCCTAACCTGGTCAAATGAAGATGCTGAGGAGTGAGGGAGGATTGGAGTTGCCAAGACCCTGCCTTCCCCTGATAATGGTAACTTCTGGTGGTTGCAGCCAAAGGTGGTCTACAGTAGCTCCTAGTGGGGTTTAGGGGCAGATGGTGTGTGTTGGGGGGAGGGGAAATGCAGGCTCAGGAGAGAGGGTTTTCCACTGGAGGTGGGATAGGGACTCTGGTGCATGTTTGACACAAAACCCAGGGGACCACATCTCTGCTGGTGCCCTTTCCTGGGGGCAGAGATGCCTAAATGAAATAATTGGCTGCAAGACACAGGAATACAGTGATCACGCAAATGTATGCAAATATTATGCAAATGAAGCTGGCCTTGGGCTAGGTACTCTGGGATGGCAGCTGGTGGGGATGGGGTGCCTCCTCTCGCTTTTATTTCTGACTTTGCCTTATGTCTCCTCCACATCCAAGGACTTCACGGGGAGAGGCCCGTTGCTGCCTACCCTCTGCATAGTCCTCAGGGAGCTGAAGAAGGAGATAGTCAGCTACGGAGGGCCCACTGTGGGTAGGTCCCATTCTGTAGGAAGGCACCAGGGGCACCAAGGGGACACCAGAGAGGAAGATTCCCGGCACAGACTTTGTGATTCGATCCAACGTCCTCATTCCATAGAAAAGGACTGTGAGACTTGGCGAGGCATTGTCCATTTCGCCATCACACAGCTGGAAGTGACAGAACTGGAATTCAGTCTGAAGCTGCCTGATTCTGATTCCGTGCCCCTTCTCCGTGGCCACGGTGTGCAGTGCTGTGCTACCTAATAACCAAATACCATGCCATGTGTATACATACGGGCATGGAGTCACCTAAAGCTGCCAGACCCCTGCTGCGGGGACTCAGGCCCACCTACAGTGGACATCCTGGGCCATCTCTTCATCCTCAGACCCGGGACCTGGCACTTGGACGTACTTGGTACAAGTTTTAATGAACTCATGACAGAACCTCTTTAAAGTAGGTATTTAAAGTCTATCTTAGCTACTGGGGATATTAAATTGGCCTTGTCCAGGCCAGACCACACTCTTTGGGTAGCTGGGGATCAGAATTTCTTGTTTCAGGAAATGGATGTTCTATTAGCCAGTCATGGGGAAAGACACTAATCTTGGGTTGGGAAGTTAGGGGTCCTTAGAATTGGGCAAGGAGGTCCCCTGGGCCTGATTGCTCAGGTGTAGAGGGGCAACCACTCTGGTCCACCCTGTACTTCCAGGGAACTGCAGGGACACAGGCAAGAACTGAGGAAGGCCAGGCTGAGGTCTCTGTGAGCTAAGAGTGCTGCGCGTGGGTTGACTGCAAGCTTTGAGGGATGTTTGCTCCCAGTCACAGTTTGGCCTGCTCATGTTGTTGGCAATCAGGGATCCCATTTTCTCCCCAAAGCACGTGGGGCATCTGTGGTCCCCAGTGCAGAGAGCTATGCCCACACAAATGGGCATGTGGCTATCTCATGTGGTTATTGGTAATACGGTGGCCAGACCAGAGACTAGAGGAAGGGCCTCACTTGGGAGCCCTTGGAGGGTGTTTTCTGGGAAATACTCAGAAATAATCGTGGTGGGGTTGAACTTTCTGGGTAGATGGTGATAGGGGCTTGTGTTATAATAATTTCAGCCTAAAAATCAAAGGCACTCCCTTTTTTGGGTCACAGGCTTATAAGGGCTCAAAGAGCCACCTCCCCCAGCTTGATCTCTGGTCTGGGGACTGGCCAGGTACTGTGTGGAGGGACAACACCCACTGAGGCTGCTGTGGTGACAGAAGGAATGGCCAGAGCTGGCAAGGGCCGGAGAATCTGGGTGGCACTGGTGGCAGTGCAGGGTCACCAGGCCCAGGTGTCAATCCCTTTCTTCCTTCAACCTCCGAGCACTGGAATTTTTTCCCAAGCTGCATTTACTTTGGAATTTGAGTGAAATCAGACTTAACTTGTCACGTCCCCAGGCTTATCATAAAGGGACCAGGTATAATCCTGGGCAAAATAAGATACCAAAACCCCCAGCACAGGCCCAAGTCCTTGGCAGAGGGCACACGGGAGCCGATGGCTGTGTGGCAAGCCTGGCTGCGGGGGCAGCGCTGGGCTCCTTGCCCAAGCCGGGCAGAGATGAAGGAGGCCTGACCACTTAGGTGGGGGCGGAGGCCCGGTTTGTTTCCCCAACCATTAGTGAGGCCGGCGCTGCTGAAAAATTAACCGCAGGCCTGGGTAATGCACTTTGGAGAGGAGCGTCCCCTCAGGTGCTCCGATGCATGATGGGGACTCAAGAATCGGGGGGGGGGGGGAGCTGGGCGGCGCTCTGGAGAAGGAGAGAGAGCAGAAGAGACATGGAAACTGTCCCACACAGCCTTCCTCAAGAGCGTATTTGAGGCAGTGACCCTGCGGGTGGGGTATCTCTTGTGTGCCCCACCCTTGACTCTCAGGTCTGGGAAGATGAGAGTCGAGGCTCTGCCCTCTCACCCTGAGGATGTCCCACCATGGCACATGCTCGGAAGACAGGTCCACATTCTCCAGTCTGTCTCCAAAGGCTCTTTCTTGAGGTAGAAACCTCTTGTCAAACACTCCTGGGCAAAGGTCCTACATGAGTGGGGCCAGGAGAGCACACTGTAAGGGGGGTGGGGCCTGAGGGCCGTGGTTCTCCCTCTGCTGACACTGGGTCACCTCCCTGCCAAGTGGCCATCTTGCTGCTGTGAAACAGCCCCCATCTATCTGGCACTCCACTTCTGTTGTCTCTAACATCTTCAGGACCCTTCTAGGAAGGCCCATCATACGTCCATTTCTCAGTTGAGAACACTGATCCCCCACCAGTGGGAATCGAATGAAGTCATGTGGTGGACCCTGTGGTACGAACAGTCAAGCTCAGTGCACAGCAAGCCTTGACTCCTTTGTGGCCGTGGGACACGGCACCTAAGTTGTGGAGTTTCTCCCAGCCTCAAGATCTCTCCTTTGGGTTGTCAAATATTCATATTTGAAAGCCTTTCAAATGGTTGATTTGTCTAATGGGTGTAAGTCAATGGCTTTCAAGCTTTTTCACCCTGACCCAGCAGACATACTCAAATATAGATTATAGATCCATAACTGAAACAAAAGTGTTATGAGACAAACTTACCCTTAAGATGGGTGATAAGAACTGGCATTTTACTCCATTTCATTCTTTTTTTATTAAAAATAATTTAAAAAGCTTGTTGAGCCAACCCTCTAATAAACCCGTAAACTGAATCTTGCAGGCTCTGGCTGTAGCCACACGCCCAAGGTGTGGTCCTGGGGGCTGTGGTGGTGGGCTGCGGCCCTCTGGGATCCATAAACTGAGGTCTGTGTGAGAAACAGATGGGAGACTGTCCCAGCCCTGTACCCTCTTCTAGCCCATTCCCCAGGGCATGACTGGGATTGGAGGTGTCCACTCTGCATCCTTTGGGGACCCATGTTTCCCTAAAGGGCTTGGGTGCTTCGCCCTATCACCCTCTCTGTTCCCAGTTCCTTATCTGAGCACCAAGAAGGGTGTAGCTGATAACATCTGTGGATCTTTCCAGCTTGGACGTGCTGAGATTTTTCCAACTTGAACTTGACTTCCTGCCCAGTTAGAGGCCACAGTCACGGAGGGAAAGAGTCACCAGAGGCCGAGTCGAGAGGCAGCCCTTGAAGGTGGTATTGGGCAAAGGAAGGAAGTGGGGCAGGAGGGTGGTGGGGAGGTGGGAGGTGGTGAGGCTTTCTCTTGTTGCCCTGGGCACTGGGGGAAGCTGGGCAGGTGTGGGGCCTTGTTGCTGAGCAGGTCAGGTCCCATGTTGCCTGCTGTGTCCCTCTTTGCTGGGCCTTCTCCAGCCCTTCTGATGTTAGCATCCAGAATGCAGGAATATAGAGGCTGGCCCCAAGCCACAGTTACACACCCATAGTGGTGGCCTTGTCCTCAGACCAAGTCACCCTGCCCTTCTCAGAGCTCTTCGCCACTTAGCCGGCAATTCCATCTTTCTTATTGACACATGTGAATGTTTCTTTAATGAGGAGAAATATATTATCTTTAAAAAACAGGCTACAATTTGAGCCACTTGGGTAAGGAGGAAGGCAGAATTCCTCTGAGACAGAGAGACAGAGAGAGAGACAGAGAGAGAGAGAGAGAGAGAGAGAGAGAGAGAAGGAGGGAGGGAGGGAGGTGGGGGGGGGAGAGAGAGAGAGAGATGCTCCTTTGGGACACCACCTTAAGTGCCCATTTTGCCATGAAAGGCAAACTCTCCTCTAAGCCCTCACCCCCACCTGATAGCAGAGGGACCAGACACAGGGCAGAAAACTTGTCCTGCATTTTAAATAACAGAAATTTTGAATTTCAGGCAACTTGGGAGAGAAGTGTGAGGAGCCAGAGTTCAAAGCCAGACAGAAAGAAAGAAGATCTGAAAAGAAAGGGGTCCCTGAAACAGTATGAAATACGGGACCTTCTTTCTAGAAACTGTGCTGTGTACATCCTGCGAGCAGTAGTTTCCGTCCTGACATGTCAGTTATGCAGTGTTCCCGGACTTCAGGGAGCTCCTGGCTTGACTTGTGTTAGGGAACAAGATGCAATGGAGAAAATTTGGAGATCTAATTGGCTTTATTAAGGGATTCATGAATGCGGCAGCATCTCTTCTAGCACCTAGAAGGATGCTCAGAGGTAGGCTGACCAGACGTACCATTTTTAACGGGACAGAAAACAATTGGTACTGACCCATTTCAAATGGGACGTGTGGACAGCCTAGTCCCACTGGGGCCACATTCAAGGGGTCAGTAGGCTGACCACACGTCCCATTTGAAACGAGACAGAACCAGTGTTTTCTGTCGCATTTAAAACTGTAGGGATTTTACAAAGGGAAGGGAGGAAGGGGATGGGACTAAGAAGTTAAAAGAGTGGATTATTTCAGGCAGGGAGACCCTCCCTTAGGGGCAGGCAGGGTTTGGTATCAGGCAGATCACCTCATTAGTGCTGACAAGGAAGTCCAGACAGATTGATTTAAAATTCAACTGCAACTAGTTTCGGTACTAAGTTTTGGTTTGGTGATGGTGGGTTAGCAAAATTGAACTCCATTTTGGTTTCTTTCTTTCTTTCTTTCTTTCTTTCTTTCTTTCTTTCTTTCTTTCTTTCTTTCTTTCTTTTTTTTCTTCCTTCCTTCCTTCCTTTCTTTCTTTAGCACTTATCATTAGCATGCTTCAGGGGTCAAGGAAAAATGAGCCCGTTATGACCATGTCTGTGGCCTGGGGACATGGGGAATGAAGCATGTAAACTCCAGGGACAGCTGGGAGCATGCTGCTGTGTGGACTGGCCAGGAAAACATGAGCCCCTGCATACCCAGAAGCTCTGGGACCGGAACATTTGGGTGGCCCACCCCTGGGGCTCATGGCTGTCTCTAGCCAGGTTTGCAGGAGGGTCATGCCTCTCATTGCACCTGAAATACTGTGATTTATAAAAATATATATTGGTCATTGAGATGACAAAATATATTTCTTACATATACTTGATCTTGGTCCACAGTTTCTGGTTCATAGCTCCCCAAACCCTTGGAATTCCGAGTGATGAGAGCAATGGAAGCATCTGGAAGCATCTTTGTGACAACCCTCGGTTCCTGAGAAGGTGTCAGAGCCTCACAGGTGAAATGGGCCTCTTGTCCCTTTCCTCCACAGCTGGGTTTATGCTAATGAGGGGACTCTTGGAAAGCAGCCGGGACGGGGACTAGCTATCAGAGGAATCAGCCTGGGACAGAGGGTTGGACATCTCAGTTCTACCCCGATTTCTGGGGAGCAGAGACGGACGGGCTGGAGGTTCAATCAGCCACCAATGGCCAATGAGTTAATCGACCGTGCTGTGTAATGAAGCCTCCACAAAACCCCAAAAGAGGGGGTTCAGAGAGCTTCCGGGTTGGGGAGCTAGAACACTTTCATGTGCCCTTGTGCTGGATCCCAAAGTCCACAAGGACCTTGCCCTATGATCTCTTCATCTGGCTACTGATTCTTATCTTTATTTACTATGAATTGTTTTTTTCAATTACAGGTGACATCAAATATTATTTTGTGGGCAAAATGGGCCATGTACTAAACCTGACAAGTTCAGGAGAGGCCAGCGTGGCAGGCCCTACAAACTCAGAGACCAAAATGAACCACATAGGTTGGTCTGAACATAAAGATTCCTAACTAAAAGGGGTCCTGGGGGGCAGTCACATGCTTGGCCTGACAAAGGTCAATCTTTACCTTAAGTGAGCCTGTCTTTCCGCAGCTAAGAGAACATACCTTTGGAATGTCAGAGTAATATCCCTTTTTCAGGACCTGCTGGCATACCCACGACACCAGAGCAGAAGACCACAGAACCCCTCATTGTTATCTTGCTCCCTAAATACCATCTCTAAGTGCTGCAAAATGTAAATTATTAACTATACTGTACTCAAATATAAAAGAAGTATGTGTTTCCATTTTACTTTTTATTCAATCCCAGAGATTTCCCTGCTTTGCTTTCTCCCATTCCCTTGATCTACCACCAATGGATTTCATGTAACGTTCCTTACGTCTCCTCTTTTGATTCTAATTATAAAATAAGCTGCAAAACTGCCATTCTTCAGAGCGTTTTCTTAATCTGTTGAGATTTTACCTCCTGGCAATTGTCATCAGTTTGACTCAAATAAACTCATTAAAGTTCTCTACAGGTTTGGACATTACTTATGTCAACAATTTTATATTAGTTTCAGGTGTATAGCACAGTGGTCAGACATCAACATAATTTATAAAATGATCCCTCCATCAATCCAGGCACCAAACATCATTATTACCATATTATTTACTTTATCCCCTATGCTGTACTTTACATCCTCAGGATTACCGATGGGCACTTAGACTGCTTGCATATCTTGGCCACTGTAAATAATGCAGCAACAAACATAAGAATGTATACATCTTTTCAAATTAGTGTTTCGAGTTTCTGTGGGTACATACCCAGAGGTGGAATTGCTGGGTCATATGGTAGTTCTTTCTATCCTTTAATATCCTTTGTAATAAACCAATAATCTAGTGAGTAAACTAGTTTCCTGAGTCCTGGGAACCACTTTTGTGAATGTATCCAACCCAAGGAGGGATCTATATATCTCCAATCTATAGCCAATCAGTCAGAAGCACAGGTAGCAACCTGGACTTGTGATTGACATCTGAAGTGGAGGGCAGTCTTGTTAGATTGAGCACTTAACCTGCGGAATCTGATGCAATTTCCACGTAGATAAGTGTCAGAATTAAGTTGAATTGTAGGACACCCAGGTGGTCTCCAAGAATTGCTTGTTGGTGATGTGGGGAAAACCACATATTGGAATTGGGTGGCAGAATCTCAGTCCCCACAGGTTAGTTTTTCATTCATGGCTCTTCGTTGAGTGTTTGCTAACTCTGTCTACATATTTTCCTTTGGACTGGAAAATCAGTAAGGAAAAACCAAGATCCCCTCAAAGGAGTCATCCACTCTCCTATTTTATTTTAGGGTTCTTTTTTCTTGAGAGACAAATAATGAGAGGTCACACTTACATGGCCCATACAGGTGCCAGACTCTGTCATGTACATCCTGACATATTATCTCCTCAAGTCGTTATGGCAAACCCATGAGGTGGGTTCCATTATCATCACCCTCATTTTGTAAATGAGGCAACTGAGGTACTCCCAGATTCTATAAGCTTGGCCACTCTAGTGAATAGCTTCCAACTGTCCACTCAGGTGTGTTTCTTGAACCATCTCTGATTAACCCAGAGGTCCTCATCTGGGCCAGTTTTGCTCCCCAGGGGACATGTGGCAATGTCTGGAGGCCTTTTTGGTTGTCATGACTGGGAGGGTACTGCTGGCATCTGGTGGGTAGAGACCAGAGATGCTGCAGTGCACAGAACAGCACTTCCACACTCAGGGGTGTCCAGCCCAAGGTGTCGGCGGATTCAGAAACCCTGGGTTAACCAAGGCCCCTCTAAGGCTGAAAGAAACCCTCTGGTTTGGTTGCTTTCTCCTTTGATGTTTCTCCTCCTTGCCTCAGGTTAGCTGCCTCTCTCCCACCTGAGCTCCTACTTAGCGCCCAGGAAGCCTTCCTTGGGTAAAGACCATAGCCGAGCCCTGCACATTCCTGTCTTCTGGTGCAGGTGGCTGGAATCCCTGGGGCTTACGTCTCAACCTGGAGTCCCACTCAAGAGCAGAACCTCAGTCTGTGTGGTTTACATGGGAGGAGAGCTCAGGGAGCAGAGTGAGGGGCTGGAGAAGTGACATGGAGAAAGTCAAATGAAGGGTATGTTGTGGGAGTGAGCTCTGTTCTGCTAGAGGTTTCTAGGGAGTCTCTCCGTCTCCCCTCTCCCCATCCTGTGGCGGAGTGCTGCTCTGAGCAGCCTTAACTGCCCTGCTCTTCTGAGCCATGCCTGCCTGCCTGCAGAGCAGGTGCTCCAGGTGACCCACGTCACAGCATGGGAGCAGACCCGGGACAGGAGAGGAAGGGAAGGCCTGCCGGGGGCAGGCTGGGCACGGCTGTGGTCAGAAGGGAGGCTGAGTGGGGATGAGACAGAGCTCTAGAGGTACCGGTATGGTTAGGGACAGACCCAGCTGGCCAGTGCTGAGACCCCCACCACACATCCCATAGACTGACACACATACCCGCCGTGTGTGTGGGCATAAGACTTCCATTATCCAGCTGGGGAAAAGGTAGGACCGTGTCAAACAGTCGGTGAGGCTAGGGGACCTCCCATAACCCAGTTACACAGCCACTTAGCAAAGGATGGAGATGTCAGAGCTGGAAGGAACTTGAAGGAGCTTCTTGTTAATTCTAGTCCAACCTTCTGACTTAGAGAAGAGAAAACTGAAGTTCATTTACTCATTCATTCAACAACTATGTCCATTTTATCATAGTAAAACGGAAGAGAGGTTAAGTGACTTCTAAAGGTGGGCCTGTCACCACTAGGGTGTTTGGTGAGGGCTCCTGGAGGACTGGGTGGGACGGGGATGGGGTGGGCAGGGGCAGTTTCTAGCATCTTGGCTGACTCATGATACCACCTGGAGGGTGCTTCCCTGTTATTTTGGACACATCTAGGAACACCTAGGGCCTATGCTAGTGTCTTTGCTCATCTCTCCCAATTGTTAATGGGTATTGATCTGCAAACAAATGCTTAAATGTAAGAAATGAGGCCTCTGTTTAAAGAATGGGCATCAATTCTTGTAGAATGTGGAGTCCTGCGCAATATGAATACTCCTTCCCTTCTTGGCATGTCTGGTTCTGTCTAACTTTAGGCAAGTCATCTTTTTGTTCTCTGGGTCTCAGTTTCCCCTTGTTTTAACACAGCTGGAGCCTTCCAGGAAGGTAGGCTTGATGACTGACTTACTGATTGAGTGCAAGAAACAACCCATGGAACGATCAGTGGAAGCAGCCTTGGAGATCATCCTACCTAATCTCTTGTTTGAAGATGGGGGGACAGGGGCCTAGAGAGAAGAAATATGACTTGCTTTCCAAACACCCAGAAGCAAATGAAGAAGGCAGATATCTAACCAACACGAGGTGGTAAGTGTTAAAGCAACATGTGCCCAGAAGTCTGTCCAGGCAGCTTCAGAACTGGAAACAGTCTTAACCCCCCCGACATGCCACGGAGGGGTCTGCCAGCATGGTGGTTTTTCCTTCCTTCCCGCTCTCCCTTGCTCCCTTCCTTCCTCCTGCTCTGTGACCATCAGTCTAGGTTGCCCACAGTAGACCTGGGCTCCAACTGGGGTGGGGTATGGGCCTCACAGAATCTAGGGAGGCCAAAGAGAAATGGGCAGGAGCCACAGGCTGCCAGAAAGACCAGGCAGGGCCTGTGACAGGACACTATGGTTATCAGTGTGAGCACTAGATGCCACCATTGGCCCTACTGCTTCTGTTGCTGGGGACAGCAATGCCACCTCAACCAGCAGGACTCCTGACCTGCCTGCCCTCCTTCTGGATGTCCTTGCCTCCAGGCCCAAATTCCTGGTGGGAGCCTCCTATGGTCTGAACTTCGGGCACCTGCGGCCAACCAGCTGCCCAGACCAAGGAGAGCACGTCAGGGCCTATCCTCTCAGCCCTAGTCAGTCATTGTCTATGGGCTGCCCCAAGAGGGTGCCACCTGCCCCATGGCACTGGGCCGTCTGTGCATGTGTGCGGCAAGGTGGCTCCAACAGCCTGAAGGCAGCTGAAGTACAGTCACAGGCTGTCAGACACCAAGTCCTCAGAAGCGGGGGCATGGGTGCAGAGAGTAAAGGGGACCGAAGGGACCAGAGTAGTGTCCCCTACACTACGGAGGGTATTTTTGCCTCCCATTTACAGAGACTATAATAAGCCTTTAGGTTTCTGGGTCACTAACCATTTTGTGTTGCTCAGCCAGCAAAAATCAGAAGCTGAGAGAGACAAGATTTTTATTTTCAAAGTCTGGGTTCTCGATGTTAATAGAGTAACTTTCTCTAGACAGCAGGGACACCAGTGTTTGCAAAGGTTAGACTCCAGGGAGGAAGGAGGGATTTAGTCTTCCCCAGGGCCTAGAAATGGCCATTCAGAGATTGTGCGGGTGGGGTCTTTCAGATGGCAGGATCCTGTGACTTCATTTGAACGTCTACCCAACCGATAGCAAACTTCATGTGGGAGGTGCCGATGGAGGGTGACCTTAAACCCCGAGGCTCCCAACCTCAGTGAAGAACCCCAGCTTCAGCCGGGCACGGAAGCCGAAGGACCACACCTCATCGAAGTAAGCGACGAGAGCAGACGACCAGAGGGCTCTTCCCCGAACGTTCACGACAGAGATGAATTTCTCATCTATCTTGACAAATGGGGGCTTGCAGTCAGTTTAATTTGATTTACAGCAAATAAAATAATGTGACACGCTTTCACCCCCAGCAAGAGCTAATCCCTTTCCTCGGTGGTCTACAGTGCGGAGTACATTTCTGTAATTTTGGCTCTTTGCATGGCTGTCCTTCCTCCCTAGGAGACCCTGGTCTCCTTAGGGGAGAGATATTTTCTACCCATTTCTACATCCCAGCAAGGGCCCAGCACACCGGCATCTGCGAGGAGTGAGATCTATTACAACCGACTGTCCCTTACAGGAGCACACAGGACAGCACAGCGTTGTCACTTGCATTTCTACATCCTGCTCCTTTCCTCGTCACCTCGTAGCTCTTCAAGTACGTAGAACCGTGCCTAGCCCAGAGCAGGTGCTCACACGTGTTTCACGAGAAGACATGGATGAACGGCTGGCCGGCTGGCTGGCTGGCCTGAGAGATGGGCCCAGTGAGCAAGCGAAAGCATGCCTGCTCCACAGTCATCAGTCTGTTTGGGCCACAGCCACTTCCTGTGGACTGAGCAATGAGCATGCCACGGGGCCAACCAGCTTTAAATGCAAGGGAGTGAGTGTGTGGCCACAGGACAGCCTCTGCTCTCCCTCCTCGGCCCTGACGGCCGTCGTCCTGAGGGCTAACAGAGCCCCACAGACCAATTCTGCCACCAGGAAGGAGGAGCCCCGACGAACCACGTTGCATCCAGAAAACGAACCTGTATAACGCAGCCAGAGAGCTATAAAAACATCTTCCCACCAAGCATGGGGCAAAACCATCTCGGTGGGTCCGACTCCCAGTGGACAAGTTCCCCAGCTTGTCCTGCGTCCTTCACCTCCCAGACACCCCAGCACGGGGAGCACGCGCTCTCGTGCCAACCGTGGCTGTGGGGGTGCTGCCCCCTGCCGCGGCGGCTAACCCAGGGCGGTTCGGCAGCACCGGGCAGCATTCTCACGGTATACCCTCTGATCCGGGCACTCTGCTTCTAGGCTTTTATCCTGCTGATGGCGTCACATATATGCACCCCAAATCACAGACACTGCGTAAAAGCCAAGCATGAAAACCACTGAAGTCTTCCTTCAAAGGGACAATAGATCGATGTAGCTCGCCCTGCAGCCGTCACAAGGGTGAGTCAGACTGAGTCAGACGTGCTCCGACATGGGGCGGGCCGGGGCATGGGGGACCCGTGTGTGTGGGGGCACTGCTCTGTGGTTCAGTTCCCTGTGGACTCTCGGGGTCCTCAGTCACTCACTGCAGGGTTGAGGACAGACTTGGCAGCTGTGTCCTTCTGGTTCTTTCTGGTCCTGGCTAGGCTGACCAGAGAACAGCACTGTCCCGTTTAAAACAGTACGTCTGGTCAGCCTGCCGACACCTTGAATTTAGCCCAGCATGACCAGGCTGACCACACTTATAATTTTAAATGGGGCAGAAGACCACGCTGGTGTCCTGTGTCCAACAGGACCTACGGTCAGCCTGGTCCTGGCCTCTGGGGCGCCTCAGAGCACAAAGATCACAACGCCCCGAGACGCTCCCCGGAGGTGCTGGGTGGTGTGGGACCCCCCCCCACACTCTCCGGCACCCCCAGAATGAAAGAGGCCAGCCCTGGGCCTAGCTTGGGATCTCCTGGGGACGCAGTGTCAAGCTGCCTGCTCATGGGCTACCGCCGCGACCTGCAGGGAACCAGTGGGGCAGTGACGGGGAATTGAGAAAAACACACAGATGTTAACAGATGGCAGAGCTGGGGCGGGTGGTCCCCTGGGCTCTGATGGAGACACAGAGACCCCCTCAGGGCTGCAGTGGGTTTATGTTCTATCCCAAGAACAACAGGGGTGTAACTTCTTAATTGTGAAACAATGCTGCCGACCCCCGTCCTTACATCCTGAGTCAACAACTTTAGGGTTCCTCTGCCTGGCAGGCCATGTTGCTTCCCTCCTTCCCCTTAGCCAGCCAGAAGCCATGTCCTGAGTGGTGTCCCTGTTCACCAAGATCGGGGCAGCCCTGCAAGACCCTTGAACTTTGGATTCCAAGTACACAGGCAGCCTTGCTAAACCCATTTTCTCAATAGACCTGGGTTCTGGCTCAAAGGCTGCCCACAGGCTGCGAGCTCTTTGAGGCCTGGACCACATCCTACAAGGAGTGATGGGGGAGGCCAGGCAGGTACAGATCACACAGTAGGTGGACCGAGTCTCTGGATAAACTCCCCTTGTTTTAAGAATGAGCCATTTGGTGGGTCTTGGGGGTGGGTAGGCCCTACGTCCTCCAGGAAAGCTTAAAAGGCCCTGGCTTTTTCTCCTTGGCTGGCAGCCAGACATCTGTAGGTACCCCAAGTTCAGATCCATGGGAGGCTCACACCATATATTTTGGTCTAGAGGGAGAGCTATCCAGAAGCAGGTCAGGTCAGAAGTCCTGCTGGCTGAGGTAGCAGTGCTGCTCCCAGCAGCAGAAGTGGCAGGGTCAATAGTGGCATCTGGTGTCCACATTGATGGCCAGTATCCTGTCACCAACCTTCAGCACCATCTTCTTAGTTCCTTCCCTTTCTCTGTCCTGTACCCTCACTCCTTAGCCATTTCTCCTGGGATCACATCCTTAATCACTCACATGAATTCTCATCCTTCTCATCCCAGGGTCTGTGAGGACAGAACACAAATTATGACCCATTCCTCCTGCTTCCCCTATAAATACAGTGAATTTGTTGCCTCAAAGGTGAATTTCATAGCAGAAGGGACCCCACCGTCCTTCAGGTCTCCCATGGCTCAGCAGGGTAGACCATATGACCAGCACCGGCCAGGAGAGGGGGTTTTCCGGGGCATAGGTGAGCATGCCATGCTTTTTGCTGACTGCAATCTCAGGGCGTCCCCAGTGCAGTTCAGCTGTCCTACATTAGTGAGTCCGGGTGCTAGCAAAGCCAGAGTCCAGAATTAGGGAAGTGAAGTTCCACTTAAACCAGCAAACCACGTGTTCCTGAAGTTGTGGGCTCAGCTGGAGGGTGCAGTTAAAGAGGGCATTCACCGTCTGGACAGAACCGCCCAGGTGACCTGTCCCAGATCGTGAAGGGGCTAGAAACCAAGGTGTGTCTGGCCCAGGCAGCTTGCTCTCTTGAGACCAGGAGCAGGGACCGAGCTTCCTAAGAGGAATGAAGGAGTGTGGACAGAAAAGTGGGGGCTGAGCTTCAAAGGATGGAAGGGCAGGGACTGAGGCAGAGGGAGCTTGCTCGGACTTGCTCTGTGACCTTGGACAAGTCATTTTACCTCTCTAAGCCTAGGTAAGATGAGGCCAATAACAATACAGTAAGTCCTCACTTAATGTCATTGATATGTCCTTGAAACTGTGGCGAAATGACAGATAATGAACCAGTTTTACCCCAGGCTCATTGGTATAAACAAGTTAGGTTCCTATGGCGTCTCATCAACATTATAACAAAACACTGAACTCAATAATGTTATTTGAGGACCTGCTATACTTAATTCCTAGAATACTGTAAAGATTAAATAAACTGTGCAAGAGAAGGGCTTAGCACAGGGCATGGTGCCGAGAAAATGTGAGCAATCGTTGTTACACTTATACAAGGAGAAGCTGTTTGGATTGCCTGTGTGACAAACACCTACACGTGGGAAGATCTCCTGGCTGTCCTCTTACTGCTTTTTCCTTCAATTTGGAATGGGCCAGCCCGTCTTTAGGCACCCCAGTATGTACCCTGGAGTTTGTGATAGTGTGTCCCACCCAAACCTTGCTTCTAGACAGAGGCACTTGTGTCCCCAGCTGCCTAGAGCACCGGCTCCAATGGTGCAATGGTTGCAAGGCCTCATTGGGCATCGCCCTCAGCTGAAGGCAGATGCCTTGTCCGAACCCACGCCCTTGCTGGGAGTAGCTGGGGGTGGGGTGGGGAGAAGACCAGTCTTCTGGCTTCAGTTTGCAGTAACTCTGAAGGACCACCCAGCTCAGAGCTCCTCACAGGGTCGGCTGCGGACTCTATTGCGATTGCATCTCCATTTAATTTTGCCTTCTTCCCAGCCTTGCTTTCATCGTTTCCTTACAAGCTTCAGCCTCCTACATGCAAACCGAACTTTAGGCACACCCTCCGTGTTTACTCCATGTCTGTTTGTTTCCTCCAACAAAACCGGGGCATGGAGGAGGGCGGGGCGCACATGTGCTCCTCACCAGTGTCTTCAGCGTCTAGCACAGAACAACACAGTGGATCCAGTTTAGTTCAGGTGCTGTCAGAGCCCGGAGGAGCAAGTGCCCAGTTAAGAGGAGTGGCTTCCAGGTGGAGGTGGTTCTGGGCTGAGTCCAGTGCGAGCCTGGTTGTGCCAACTTGACTGGCCAGCTCAGCACAGACAGTTTGGCTCGGGTGAGGGGCTTTAGGACTGCTACCCCTCAGGAGGCTGCGGGTTCCTGAAGAGGCTGCCAATCATGAGCTCCCAATACTCTCTAAGGGACACATGGCATGAGCTGAAGCATGGAGAACGAGAAGTCACAGGGAGAGGAGTGTGGGCGGCCGATGCCCTCAGCGCGGAGTACAACAAGGTGGAGCAAGGCAAAGTTGACCCTGAGGTCTCCAGCCTCAGTGGGCAGGAGATGGGGGTACTGTCACCTCCAACACAGCCTCTGGTGGTGGGGTGGTGGGGAGGAGGGGTAAAGCCTTTGCAACCACGTATCTGGAGCTGAGAATTCTGGGGAGAGCTATACACACAGATCGGACAGGCGTAGGGTTGGGGGAAGAGTTGAAACTCAGGAAGCCATGTGGATAGAGTGAGTAGAGAAGGCTGAAGATCCCCCGGGGCAGGGGAGGAATAAGGGTGAGAGGTCAAGGGGAGAGAGCCGGAGGAAGAGCCAAGGAGGTCGTGGAAGTCCCAGGGGTCAAGTTTTGCTCTGATGTTAAGGAGGCTGAAGTCAAAGGAGAATGGGTCTGGTTTGGGGGTGCGCCTGGTGGCCTTTGGTGATCGAGAGCATGGGTTTTGGAATCAGCTGGGTTCAGGTTGTAGCTCTTTTACTTGCTGCCTATGTGGTGTGTCCTTGGGCAAATCACTTAACCTCTCTGGTCTCTGTATCCAGATGTGTAAAATGAGATTGTCACAGAGACTAAAAGACACAGCAGCTGGGAAAGGGCTTGGCACAGCGCCTTGCGGTGGGGCGTGCTGGTCACTGGCAGCTGGCATTACTGCCAGGTGGAGCAGCTTCTGGGGAGGGGAGGGTCGGAAAGGTGAGGATACTTAAGGCAGGGCCAGGGTGAGAAGGGTGTGTAAGGCTGGGGCTCACTGCCAAGAGAAGGGTCCCAGGAATGGGCAGAACTGAGGATGCAAACGTGGGAAGGGGTAGCTGATTCTTGAGGTGTGGCAGGCACGTAGGAGCAAAGAGGGAGGAGCCCAGAACCACCCCTCCAGGCGCCAAGGGCCCTGTGTTGGCAGAGGTGTGAAGTCACTCCCCTCATCATGGGTCTGTTCGTGGTCATAAAATAGGGAATGACGCTGGACTTGGTCATGAAGTAAATGGGATCAAGAGCCTGGAATTACCCACGGCCGTGGAAGAGCCCTTGTCTACTGAACAGGGGCAGGAAAAAGACCCTGAGTGTTCTCCGGGGGTCGGGGGGAGGGACGCAAGGAGCACAGTCCTGGTGAGTCCCTGAATGTTAAACCTGAACCCCATGCCTGTCCTCGTTGGGGCACTGCCCGTCTGCGAGCGCCAGGAGGCCGGGACTGGGGGCACTTAGGCCGCGGGAGGGTGGGGGAGCGGCCCGTGCTTTTGTCTGCAACTCGACTTGGCCCCTGCAATTCTCGTCCTCATGCTGGACCCGCAGCACAGCCCGCACACCAGAGCTCCCCCTTGGGTCCCGTTGGACAGAAAGTTGGGGTTATGGTTATCCAAGACATGGGAAGAGCTGGTTTTCTGGTGGAGCCATGTGGGGAGGAGGGATGTGAGTCCCCGCTCTCTCATACCCCTTCCCCAAACCTTTACAAACAACTCCGTGTTGTATTGCAATGCCACCGGGATGTGCCTGTTGCCTGCTCCAGACTTGGCCTAGGACTGCAGCCGCACCCCGCATTCAGCGGCTCGCAGCCTGCAATCCCACTCCACACCCACAAACTGCTTCTGCCTGGCGAGTGCACGAAAGCAGAAACCGTGCTCTTTCATTCTGCTGGGCCCTCCTGTCAGCAGGCCCCGTACCAGGCCGCCGGTGTTGGAGGGGCTTTCTCGGGAGCTCCCTGGTGGTGCAGTGGCTTAAGGCTTCGGCGCTGTCATCGCTGCGGCCTGGGTTCGATTCCCAGCCAGGGAGCTACCCACATACTAAAAAAAAAAAAAAAAATCCTTTCTCGTATTCTCGTACTCCCTCTAAAAGCAGTTCAGGAGCAGCCTCAAACGGCGCTTCCCAATTTCAGCCTAACACGCGGGCTGGCCGTGAGTTTTTCCATCTCTAGATGAGAACAGCGTGTCCCAAGGCCATCAGATGTCTAGTATCTTCCGGCTTACTTCATGCACTTGTTCAAAATATGGAGTCCTGTTCAGGTCCTCTGCCTATTTTTGAATTGGGTTGTTTATTTATTTATTTTTTTGTTGAGCTCTGTGAGCTTTTTATATATTTTGGATCTTAGGTACTTATTATAGGCATTGTTTGTGAATGTTGTTTCCCATTTGGTTGCTTGTCACAACACATAGACAATGTACTGTCGGCTTGTATACCTGGAAACGATGTCATTTTACTAACTAATGTCACCCCAATAAATTAGAAGATGCTGATTCCTGGGCCTCACCCCAAAGACACAGAACCCCAGCATCAGAACTGAATTTACATAACTAGATGCTTGACTTGAAGGGAAAATTCCCTGCTCAGAATGCAATGTCCTCACATAAGGACAGAGTCCCCTACGTGAAATGGGTATATGCAAAAAAGTTACAAAATGGCCTTCGGTTTTACTAAAAGTGAAAACGTGGAAATTCTCCAAACAAGACATGCACATACACAGGGATTTGTTTTCATAAACATTGAGAGCAAAGCAATCCAGTGGAAGTTACAGATGGAAGTGGCCTGAACAAGCCAGGCTTGGAGAAGGGGAGAATTTTTACCAAACCAGTTTTTCCTTACCTCATGTCCATTTGTTGTCCATGAAAACAAATCATTGCTCATGTAGCAAAAAAATGAATAAATAAAAATGTGACGTGCCTGTGCACATGCGTTGGCGGCTTTCTGTGCAATGAAGGAAACAGGATAGAGAAAGCTGTAGTAGAGTTGTCAGGACGTCGTGGACCCCTCCTGTCTGCTGCTGGAACACACCAATTCTGTGTCCACCCGCTGTGTCCTCTGTGGACCCTGTGTAAGCTATGTCGAGCCCAAATCTGTGCTCACTAATGGTTTTACTGATTAACACATCACTGTTAATGGCAAACCTCACCACAGGCCCCTCCTGCCCCATCCTTCCACATGAACGTGGAAGTTGTTCTCCTACCTGACCCCAGCCCCCGGTTCCTCACGGACCACGGCCAACGCCGGCACCTCCTTGGCTGCTTTCACCAGAGAAGAACCCCCTCTGCCCCAGAGGGGTCCCTGAGCAGCACCAGCAGGAATCTGTCTCTCTGCCGTGTTCTCTACGTCTTCTGAGACACATCAAATCGGGAAACTCAAGGATGAGATGTTGATGGCCTTTTACGTTCCTATTGCTTTTCCGGCTGGAGCCTTTATGGGTCCTTCTTCCCATTCCTTGTCCCTCCCCAGCCCTGTCCCCCATGCATCTGCTATAGCTGCTCCCTGTCATTAACTTTAATTGTCACTCTAATCCCAGTCCTAAATCTGGCCACAGCCCTGCCTCAGCTCCTGCCTCTTTGCTCCCAAGTTCCATATTCCTTTTATTCACTTAAGAAAATTTATCAACATACAAGAAAATTCACATGTTTTGGTGTACGTATTTGGAGAAATGAATATAGTTATGTAACCATTTCTGTAAGCAAGATACCATTCCCCCACAATAACCTCTTTTTGTCTTTTTGTCGTCATTCCCTCCCCTAGCCTCCAGCCCCTGACAACCACTCTTCGTTCCTGTAATTTTTTTGTTCCTATAATTTTGCCTTTTCCAAAACATCATAGAAGGTCTATGATATCTTCCAGAATGTCATAGGATCATACAGCATGTACCCTTTGAGTCTGGCTTCTATTATGCTTTTGAGATTCATCGTGTTGCTGCACATGTATCAGTCGTTCCTTTCTTTTTATTGCTGTGTAGTATTTCATTGTATGGACATAGTAATTTGCTATTTATTCACCAGGTGAAGGACATGTTGGGTTGTTTCCAGTTTGGGGTGATTATGAATAAAGATGCTGCAAACACTTGTATATAAGTTTTTGTGTGAATATTTATTTTATTTCTCCTGGGTCATGTGATAAATTTATGATTAACTTTGTATGAAACTTTTCCAAAGTGACTGGACCATTTCATACGTGTGTGTATATAAACAACGTATCAGTTTGTATGGATATATGTGTATACAACATGTATACAAACACATACATGCTTGTGTTGTGTATATACACAGCAGTGGGAGAACCATTTCTGTTTGTCTGTGTTATGTATGTATGTGTGTATGTATGTATGTATTATATATGTCTATACAGCAGTGTATGAGAGTTCCAGTTCCTTCATACCCTTTCTAGTACTTGTATGTTTTTGTTTTAATGTCGTTCTATTAGAGGTGTGGTCCTATTTCACTGTGGTCTTAGTCTGCATTTCCCTGAAGGGTAATGATGTTAAGCATCTTTTCATGTGCTTATTTGCCATCAATATATATTTTCTTTGATGAAATGTCTAAATATTTTGTCCATCTTTAATTGGTTTGTCCTAATGGGTTTTCTTCCTCTTGAGTTTGTAGAATTTTTTTTTTTATATTCTGATGTAATTTTTCAGAAATGTGTTTTGCAAACATTTTTCACATTCTGTGATGTGTCTTTTCATTCTTTGAACAATGCCTTTCACTGAGCATTCTTACTTTTAATGTAGTCCAATGTATCACTTTCTGGTGATTCATGTTTTTAGCATCATATTAAGAAATTTTTGCCTAACCCAAGGTCAAGAAACCATTCATGTTTTCTCTTATATTGTATGCTAGAAATTTTATCGTGTTTGGTTTTATAGTTCGGTCTCTGTTCCATTTTCCTTGGAATTTTCTGTGCAGACAAGCATGTCATCTGATAATAAGGCAGATTGGTTTACCCTTTTATGATCTCTATGCCTTCTGTTTCTTTTTCTTACCATATTGTACTGACTAGGACCTCCAACACAATGTTAAACAGGCGTGGTGAGAGTGGACAGCCTGTCCTTGTCCTTGCTCTCAGGAGAAAGCATTCCATCTTTCACCACTAAGCGTGATGTTAGTTGTATGTTTTTTGTAGATGCCCTTAATTAGGCTACGAAAGTTTCTTTTCTTTTTATTCCCAGTTTGCTGACTTTTCTTTTTATCATGAGTGGATGTGGAAATTTGTGACATGCTTGTCTTTCATCTATTTTGATCATCATATGTGTTTTCTTTAGTTTCATGATTTGGTGAATTATTTACTTTGATTGATTTTTGCATGTTGAACAAACCTTGCATTCCTGAGATAAATCTCAAATAACCGTGATATGTTATCCTTTTTATATTGTGCTGGATTCAATTTGCTAATGAAGGATTTCTGGTATTAAAAATTTGTGTCTTCTCTCTTATTTTCTTGGTCATTTTAGCTGGATATTTATCAGTTTTATTGAATTTCTTAAAGAAACAGTTTTTGATTTAGTTGATTCTATTGTTTTCAATTGGTTGTTCCAGTGAAACAATCTGATTATTTTGCTTTTGGTTTAATTTGTTTTTATTTTTATAGTTTCTTAATGTGGAAGCTTAGATTATTGATTTGACAACTTTTATTTTTTTCTAATGTAACACTTAATGGTATAAATTTTCTTACAAGTATTACTTTAGCTGCATCTCATAAGTTTTGGAATATTGTGTTTTCATGCAACTCAAAATATTTTCAAATTTCCCTAGTAATATTGCATAAGACCTATGAATCACTTTAGAAGTATAATGTTTACTTTGTAAATATCTAGAAATTCCCCAGATATTTTCTGTTATTGATTTTCCTAATTTAATTTTGTTAGGTCAGAGAAGATATTTTGCATGACTTTAATTCTTTTCACATTTTTAAGCTTTTCTTCTTTTTCTCAAATGGCCTAGAATATCTTCTATTGCGGTGTTTATGTGCACATTAAAAGAATGTATGATTTCCTGTTATTGGGTCAATTAGGGTAAGATTTATAATAGTGTTATTTAAGTCTTCTACATCCTTACTAATTTTATCTCTACTTTTTTTATTAATTACTGAGAGAGGAGTGTCAAGTTGCCAAGTATAACTGTGTATTTGTGTATTTCTCTGTTCAGTTCAATTTTTCTTGCATGTGTCTTAATTACAAAATGTCATTGTTTATGCACAATATTTCTTATTCTAAAGACTACTTTGATTTTAAAATAGTCATTCCTGGCTTTTTGGTCAAGATGGTAGAGTAGGTAAACCCTGTGACTGCCTCCTTTCAGGACCATATCAAAATTACAACGAAACTACAGAACAATCATCATTGAGAATTGCCTGAAGTTTAGTTGAACCAAAATCCAACCTCTGAGAATATGCAGAAGTCACCTCTAGACTGGTAAAGGGGCAGAGACTCAAAAATGATCTGGTCCTCACCAGCATGCGGCAGTTAAAAATTGGGAGGGATATCTCGGTGACGGAGGTCCCCCTGTGAGGAGTGCATGGTCCCAGCCCCACACCAGGCTCCCCAGCCCAGGGTTCCAGTGCCAGGGAGAGAAATCCCCCTAACTTCTAGCTGTGAAAACCAGCAGAGATTGTGGCTGAGTGAGACCAAGGGCAGCTTCAGTCCCAGATGATCTTCTTAAAGGACCTGTGCATAGATTTACTTGATGGACTCAATTTCTCTAAGCTCTAGCAGTGGTGTAGCAGCTAGAGAGATGCCAGGGACATACAAGGAGGAACTGAATTGTCTGGCTTCAGGGCGAGGGCTGGAGAGGCATCTTTCTCTCAGAAAGAAGTGCTGGCAGAATCCATTGATTCTTTGTTGAGCCCTCCGCCCTCTAGCTAACGGACATAGGCAGCCATATCTGAGTCTCCATCAACGTTGCTGGCACCATTTCCCTCACCTTAGTGATTCCCCAAGACCCTATCTCACCCAAATTTTGGGCACCCCGAAGTGCTTCCAGTGGAATTTCCTAAAATCTCTCAAAGGTTCACAAAACCTAGACAAGCAGCATTTGGCTTCAGCGTTTTCTATATCTATTGCTAAGCAGCCCTAAGCCTGGCGTTAGTGGCAGCCAGGCTCAGTTTGTGGCCTGGCTTCTCAAGGCACCTCCAAGCCCAGCATGGGTGGTGGCCCTCTGCAGATTGCTTTGCAGCTCATGCCAGGTGCCCCTGGGCAGGAACTTGGCTTGAGGGGTGTACCCTTTCAGGGGACTTTGGGGCTAGCATACCCAGTATCTAATTTCAGACTGAGCCAGAGCATCCCTGGTCACCTCCAAGGATGACACACCCAAAGGGAGCACCAGAGCCCTGCTAAAGCAAATCCTGCCCCATGGGGTCAGCCCCTGCACTACAGCTCCTCCATCATAGCCACAGCCAGTCCTCACAGCCAATCAGTCTGAGAGTCAGTCCTTCCCATTGACATGCAAATAGCAACCAAGATTCAACTACAACAGGAGGGCACACGCAACCCTTGTAAGGCACACACAATCCTGCAGCACCTGGCTCAGGTAACCAGAGAGACCACACCATTGAGCCCCACAGCACGCCTTCTGTGTAAGACTTGGAGACATAGCAGCCCTACCTAATACACAGAAACAAACACAAGGAGGCAGCTGAAATGGTAAGACAAAGAAACAGGTCTCAAATGAAAGAACAAACCAAAGCTCCAGAAGAACAACCAAACAAAATGGAGATAAGCAATCTTCCAGATGCAGAGTTCAAAACACTTGTTAAAAGGACACTTAATGATCTCAGGGAGAATTTCAACAGACAGGAAACCTAAAAGGGAGATAGAAACCATTAAAAAAAAAAACCAGTTAGAAATGAAGAATACTTCAACTGAAATGAAGAATACATTAGAGAGAATTAACAGTAGATTAGATAAAGCAGAGGATAAAATTATTGATTTAGAAGTTAAAATTTAAAAAAAAATCCAAAAAAAAAAAAAGGGGATAGTTTAAGAGGCCTCTGGGATAATGTCAAGTATACCAAGATTTGCATCATAGGAGTGCCACAAAGAGAAGAAAGGGAGCAAGGAATGGAAAACCTATTTGAAGATATAATAATGGAAAACTTTTCTAACCTGGTGATGGAAATAGATATACAAGACCAGGAAGCATAGAGTACCAAACAAGATGAACCCAAATAGGCCCACACCAAGACACATAATTAAAATGCTAAAGGTTAAAGACAAAGAAAGAATCTTAAAAGCAGCAAGGAAAAAGCCGTTAGTTACCTATAAGGGAGCTCGCTTAAGACTGAATTTCCAACAGAAGCTTTGGAGGCCGCAAGGGATTGGCATGAAATATCCAAGTGATGAAAAACAAGAGCCTACAACCAAGATAGCGCTACCCACAAAGCCATCATTTAGAATTGAAGGACAGATAAAGATCTTCCCAGACAACAAAAAGCTGAAGGAGCTCATCACCACCAAACCAGTAGTACAAGGAATATTGTAGTGACTTCTTTAAAAAGAAGAAAAAATAGTAAAAATTATGAATAATAATATGGCAATAACTACATATCTATTAACATTTACTTTAAATATGAATGGATTAAATGCTCCAATAAAAGACATAGGGTGGCTAAATGGATAAGAAAAAGAGATCTTTATGTGTGCTGCCTGCAAGAGAGTCACTTTATTGAAAGACACACACAGACTGAAAGTAAAGGAATAAAAAAGATATTTTATGAAAATGAAAACAAAAAATTAAAAAGCTAGGGTAGCAATACTTATACTAGACAAAATAGACTTTAAAGCAAAGACTGTAACAAGAGACAAAGAGGGACCCAGTAATCCCACTTTTGGGTATTTACCTGAAGAAACCCAAAACACTGCTTAGAGGGAATGCGTGCATTCATATGTGCATTGCTGCATTGTTTACAGTGGGCAAGATATAGATGCAGCCTGGTGTTCATCGATGCATAACTAGATGAAGAAGAGGTGGTGCATATATACAATGGAATATTGTGCATCATGGAAGGGAATGGGTGTTGCCATTGTAATGGCATGGATTAACCCGGAGGGTATTGTGTTGTGTGGAGTATGTCAGACAGAGAAAGACAGATGTCACATGATTTTGCTTGTATATGGAATCCAAAGAACAAAATGAACAAATAAAACAGAAAGAAACTCAGAGAAGATTTTAATGTTTGCCAGATGGAAGGCGTGTTATGAGGGCATGTGAAAAAGGGGAAGGAATTAAAAAGTTCAAACTGGTTGTTACAAAGTAGTCATGGGGATGTAAGATATAGCATAGAAAATACAGTTAATAATACTGTAATAACTATGTATGATTATTATGAGTAACTATGTATGGGTACTAGATGGGAATGGGATTGAGGGGCAGGTTGAAAAAAATGAAGAGATTATGTACTGCAAATTGGTAGTTACAAAATAGTCAGGAAGATGTAAATTAAAGCATAGGGAATATGGTCAGTAATATGGTAATAACTATAAGAATCGTGTCAGGTGGGTCCGAGACTAGTCAGGGGTATCACTTCTTAAATGATATAAATGTCTAATCACTATGCTCTACACCTGAAATTAATATAAAATCATGTTGAATGTCAATTGTAATTGAAAAATTAAAAAGGGCGGGGAGGTCAAGGGGAATACAAGATTCAAATTCCCAGTAATAAAACAAGTCATGAGGATGTAATGTGCAGCATAGGGAATGTAAAAAATAATGTTGTGACAGCTTGCTATGGTGTCAGATGCCTGCTGGTGATCACTTCTTTAGGTATAGAAATGTTGAATAACTATGGACCATACCTGAAACTAATATAATATTGTATGTTAGTTATATTTTAATAAAAATCTTAAAAAAATAAAAAATACTTATTATACAACAAGCTGACAATGCACTGTAGAATTGTATGCCTGAAACCTATGTAATCCTTGCTAACAGATGTCACCCCAATAAGTCTAACAATAAAAATAAATTTAAAAAAGAATAAAAAGCAAACAAATAAAAACAAACAAACAAAAATAAAACTGTCTCTCCAGTTTTTTTATTAGTATTTGCATGGCATAACTTTTTTCATCATTTTACTTTCAACATATTTATGTCTTTTTTTCTTGAAGACAGTATATGATTGGGTCTTTTCGACAAAAATCCAACCAGATTATCTCTGCTATTAATTGGGATTTAGGTAATTTATATTTAATGTCATTATTGATGTAGTTAGACCTAGTTGGACTATTTTATTGTTTTTTTTTTGTGTTTGTTCCTCTGTTTTTTTTTTCTCCTTTTTATTCCTCCTTTTTTCGTTATTTAATATTTTTAGTATTCTATTTTACTTTATTGGCTTTTTACCTATATCTCTTTGTATTTACTTATTTATTTTTAGTGGTTGCTCTAGAGAATATAATATATATAAATGTTATTAGTTTCCTGGGGCCTGCTATAACAAAGTACAGCAAACTGGGTAGCTTAAACAACAGAAATTTAGTCTCTCACCTTCTGGAGGCTGGAAGTCTGAGATGAATGTGTTGGCAGGGCCATGCCGCCTCTGAAAACAGTAGGAGAGGTCTGTTCCAGGCTTCCCTTCTAGCTTCTGGTAGTTGGTTGGCTTGTGGCAGCACAACTCCAGGCTTCACATGGCATTCTCCCTATCTCGGTGTCCAGATTTTCTTGTTTTATAAGTACGAAGTTATATTAGATTAGTGCCCACCCTAATGACCTCATTTTAACTTGATCACCTTCATAAAAAAATGACCCTATTTCCAAATAAGTCCACATTCTGGACTTAGAATTCAACATGAATTTGGAGGGTGGGCAGTGTTTAACCCCTGACGATAACTAATCTTTTACAGTCGATTTAGAGTTAATATTGTACCACTCGAAATAAAATGTAGAAGTAACTACATAGATAGTTCCCTTTAACCCCCTTCATTGACTACATGCTATAGTTGTCATATGTACTACATGTATTACATAAAACTACTCCAGATACCATTATAATTTTTGCTTTGAACAGTCATAATATTTTTTAAAAATTAAGAGGGAAAAAAAACATTTCCTATTTATGCAGATATTTGCATTTGTGTTGCCCTTCCTTTATTCTTGATACTCTCAGTTTCCAAGTGGTATTAATTCCCTTTAGCCTGAAGAACTTCTTTTATCATTTTTAAAGCAAGTCTGCTGGTGATGATTCTCCTCATTTTCCATTTTCAGAGAATATTTTTATTTTGCCTTTATTCCCGAAGGACATTTTCACTGGGTATGGAATTCTGGGTTGGGAGGTCTTTGCACTTTAAAGATGTTTCACTGTCTTTTGGCTTCTGTGATCATGCAAATCATTGTTCTTCTATAAGTAATGCATCTTTTTTTTTTTTTTCTGGCTGCTTTTAAAATTTTTTTCTTAATCTTTGGCTTTCAGTAGTTTAGTTTGAGGTATCTAGGGTGGTTTCCTTTGAGTTTATCCTGTTTATGGTTCTATGAACTTCTTGAATATATACATTTATGTCTTTACCTAATTTGAGATATTTTCAGCCATTATTTCTTAAAATATTTGTTTCCTCTCCTTCTGGGAATCCAATGACATACATGTTAGATCTTTATATTGTACCACAGGTCCCTGAGATTCTTTATTTTTTCAACCTACCCCTTTCTGTTCCTTAGATAGTATAAATTTTTATTGATGTATTAATATTTTCAAGTTCACCGACTTTGTCCTCTGTCACCTCCAGCCTGCTATTGAAGTTTTTCCAGTGAATTTTTAATACCTGATATTGTATTTTTATTTTTTATAGTTTGTATTTCTCTGATGAGAATTTTTCTCATTAATTTCAAGTGTGTTCACCACTCAGAGTATAGTTATTACAGTTGCTTTAACATCTTTATCTGATAATGCCAGTATGTGCATCATCTACAAGTATTGTCTCACTCCAAATAGGGCACAGTAAAATTCACCTCATTATCCTCATTATCCCAGGTTCCAAGCTCTTTAGTCTCCAAAAAAATGTTTTAGCAGCCCAAGTCCCAACCCCAGTCAATGAGGTTCTGTCAACAGCTTCCCATAGACTCAATGCCTCTTAAAGTCACTGCCTGGCTCTCTGGTCTGTTTGTATCATTGTTCAGAAGGCTCTGTTTTCGTTCTGAAAACCAAGGTGGCCAGTGACTTTGTTGAAAACAGTTCTGAATGGCATTGGGGCATGTGAAAGGAGGATTCTCCGGTAGTGTGGAGTGGAAGATTTCAGGCAGCCAAACCCTTGTCCACGCCTTGCCTGTGCAGACTCCTCTGCTCTGTGTGAGTCCAGCCTCCCAAGTCCAGGCTCCACTTGGGCCAAGCCCATTTTCTGCTGCTTTACGTCAGTGGCCTCAACCTCTTTCCCAGGTAGCAGTCCCAGTAAACTACACATACGTTATTCCTCTTAGGAGGAGTTCAGTAGCCATATCCCCAGAAGAAAAAGAATAGGTGGCAGGCTGCTGTCTCCTATTTTTAACAAACCGAAAGACAACAACTCCTGCCCTGAATCCTTTCTTCGTGAAGCCAGGGGATAGGGTCTCTGCATAGGCTATCCCCTCTAGAACTAGACCATCCCTCAGCAATGGAGGATAAACATGAGCCTTTCTTCCTCAGCACCTCTGAGAACTCAGCAGAGGAAGGGAGCTGGTGAGGAATCAGGTGAGAGAGGAATCTGAGTCCAATGCACCCACCTCTGGGAGAGTCTTCTCATCTCAGTGGTAAGTGTGCTTTTATGAGCAGAAAGCCACTTGCTGGCCTTCTTCACCTCCTGAGAAGCTGACCACTGCATGTCCATGAGGGAAGCCAAGTGAGGCACGTGGACTTAGCCACAGTGCCCCTGAATCTCTGAGGACCCCAGGACCTTCACCTTCTGAATCACTTGCCTACTTCTGTTTACCTTCTGCTTTCTAGGCTAAGGGAGGTGATAACAATGCCTTAGCTTCTTTCTTGAGGTGCCTTCTGAAACTTGAGATATTTGTCAGACACGTTTGGGTGAGTCAAGGCGTTGCCTTATGGTGAACTCTGTGTAGAGGTTACTTACATGAGACCCTCTCTTTCCTCAACTTTTTTACTACCTGTCTGCTGCTCACTTCCCATAGCACTTCAATCCCATATTTCCCAGGAAGCTTCACGGCCAGGCCCTAGGCATAGAGGGGAATCAGACTTGGTCCCTGACCTCAGGAAGTGCATGTCCTGACTTACTTGGGTGATGTCCCTCAGATGTTTCTGTCCTTCCAGTTTTCCATCTGGAATAGTGGTTCTCTTCCTGGACCAGTAGCATCAGTATCAACCAGGAACTAATCATAAATGCATACTCTTGGGCCTTACCCCAGATGCATTGCTCTAGAACTAAAGAAGAGATGAGGGGACAGGACTAGGAAATGACGGTGGCTGGGCCAGAGCATCAGGATGAAATATCTTATCCTGAAGGGCTCCAAGTCCTAGTTCTACTCTGTGGTAGAACTCATTACATTAACTGTGGCATAGTGAAGAGACATTCACTACAGGACTCTGAACCTGGGTATCTTGGCCTCCTGCCTGTAGCCTCTCTTGAGGGACAAATCACTACTACTTCTATGCTCTAGATCAGGTATGTCCAACCTGTGGCCCAGCACAGCTTTGAATGCAGCCCAACACAAATTCTTAAAATATTATGAGATGTTTTTGTGACTTTTTTTTTTTTTTTTTTTTTTGGCTCATCAGTTATTGTTAGTGTTAGTGTGTTTTATGTGTGGCCCAGACAATTCTTCTTCTTCCCACGTGGCCCAGGGAAGCCAAAGTTTTAGACAAGACTTCCTACCTCTGAACCCTGGATTCGTTCCTCATTGTCTGTTAGGTAGAAGAGACATCACAGAGAAGGGAAGACACTCAGTCTAGGCCCCACAGTAGTTCTGTGATTCAACTGGCTAGAGGGTCCTGATCTTCCTTCTTGCCTCAAACTCACTCCCTTAAGTATGGACATTCTAAACATCCCCATCCAAATCCTTCTGCCTAATCTGGGTATCGAAAATCTAGGTAAGAAGGGAGTTCCCTGGTGGTGTAGTGGCTAGGCTTCGGTGTTGTCAACGCTGTGGCCTGGGTTCGATTCCTAGCCAGGGAACTACCCACATAAAAAAAAAAATTAAAAAAAAAAATTAAAGTCTAGGTAAGAAGAACGGATGGGGTTGGGGAGGGATTGTGAGAAAGAAGTAGAAGTTATATGTGGAAACAGCTTATAATCACTTGGCCAGTCCCAATGGGGGCCACCATAATCTGTGTGGATATACTCACCTTGAGGTTCAGAGAGCAGGTTAGGGTGAAATCAGATAAAATTTGGAGTCCAAAGCCTGCCAGGGAGTTGCAGGGGCTTAGGCCATACCTGTATACTGTGTTGAAGAAACTGGGGCAGCCTGGAGGCAGCTTGAGAGGTTAGAACTCACAAAGGCCTTGGAGGATCATGAGACCTCAGTGCAGAGAACTGAAGGGCTGATACCATGGGGTGGGATTGGGGTGAAGAGGAGCTCCTGGGACTTTCCTGCTATAAGCTGAGCAGCTTGCTGACAGCAGTGAGCTTGAAACTGGCTTTCTTGTCTTGATTTACAGGCAGAAAAGATTTTTAAACAAAACACATGAAGAAAAAATTTACAGGAACAAATAGACAAAAGATAACAAAATATTAAAAGACATATAAGGGAATGAAAAAGCATAATGGCAACAGATATAACAAAGGTTTAATATACAGAATATAAGGACTCTCACAAACCAAGAAGAAATATGGGCATAGGACATGAAAAATCAATTCATAACATAGAAAGTACAAATGGCCAATAATCATAAAAAGATAACCAACCTCACTAGTAATCGCAAAAAGCCAAAGAAAAATGGTGGTGAGAGAATTCTATTTGCAATCATCATTTGGTTAAGAGTAAAATTTGACAACATAAAGTATTGGTGAGAGAGGATAGGAAGAGATGAGTAGTTTGTATACTGATACAGGAAGCATAAACTGTACAGGCAAATATAAAAGTGACAGCAGTAGACATGTTTAGAAATTAGGTCATAGAAGATGTACATATAGGATTTAATTAAATACCTCAATTGCTTTTGTTGTGATATAGCTTATAGTCAAAGATTAAGAACGTATATTAGCCACTTACATTTAAAGATTAAGAAGTAGTTAGTCATGTCCTAAATGCCTGCCTGTAAAGCGAGTTCCAGAAAAAAAATTTTTTAAGTACACTTTGCTTGAAATAATAGAGAAATGTAACCACTTAAGCATAAGGCAATGATAGCTTAAACAGTAACAATGGTTACAAGATATTTAACTTCTGCCTTTTGTTTTAAAGATAATGTACCTGACACACAATCATGACATGTTTTACAGCATCTTGGTTCTTCAACCTTGTTAGATCACCCCACCACAGTTAGGAAGGCTCCAGGCAAGATAATGTCAGGAACTAAATTAATTGGACTTCAGAAAACGGTTGAAACTCACACAACTACACACCAGTCGGCTTTGCTTTTGACCCCAACCCCTAACTTTTAATCTTTGCCTTTAAAAACCTTTGATTAAAAACCATTAGGAAGTTCGAGATTTAAGCAATAGCTTCCCATTCTCCTGGCTTGGTGCCCTGCCCATAAATGGCTTGAATTTCTTCACCGTGAAACTCGGCATTCAGTGTTGGGCTCTGCTGCATCTCAGGTGGGCAGAACTTCAGTTTAGTAACAAACACAGAGGACAACTTCAGGGTTTACCACTAAAAATGCTTCTTGTACTCCTTGACTCAGCATTCCGTTTCTAGAAATCTATCATAGAAAAGTATCTGCATCCACACACAAGAAACAGCTCCAGGGACGTTCTTTGTGACGGAAGAAAATTGAAGTAGCCTAAATGTTCACCAGGAAGCGCGTGAATAAGGGCAATAGGGCACATGCGAGTATATTCGTAGGATGTGTTCAATGGACTTGGAAGTCAAAAGTCATGAACTAGGTCGGTGCTCTGAAACTTTTGTTCTCAGGTCCCCTTTGCCACCCTAAAAATTATTGAGGCCCTCAAAAAGCTTTTGGTTATGTGGGTTATATTTATTGATATCTACAGCATTGGAAATTATAAGACTGAAAAATATTTTAAAAATTTAATTAGATTAAAAAAAATAAATCCAGTACATGTTAACATAGTATTTATATTAATATAAATATTATTTTTTAAAAAATAGCTATATTTTCCAAAACAAAACTATTTAGTAATGTGGAGTTAAGAACATTCAAATATCTAGAAAATTTTTATAAAAATTTATTTGAGGGAGTTCCCTGGTGGTGTAGTGGCTAGACTTCTGCACTGTCAACGCTGTGGCCTGGGTTCGATTCCCAGCCAGGGAACTACCTACATTAAAAAAAAAAAAAATTTATTTGAGCCAAACTGAGGACATGCCTGGAAGCAAGATCTAAACAGACTGAGAAAATGGTTCCTAGAATGGCAGTTTTCAGTTTCTTTCTTTTTTTTTTTTTTTGGGGTTGGGGGGTAGTTACCTGGCTGGGAATCGAACCTAGGCCATGGTGTTGAGGGTGCTGAAGCCTAGCCACTACACCACCAGGGAGCTCCCTCAGCTTCTTTTATGCAGTTGGAATTAAGGAGGGAATTTTAGGAAGATTAAATGAAGGTGGGAAAAAACAAGGTGGAGACTGCAATACAGAAGGGTAACAAGATTACGCAGATTGTGTGCTCCCTTGAGGGTGAGGGTGTCATTGCCTCCTCTGGCCTTTCAAAGGTACATTAACTTAGATGCATGAAAACAATGCACAGGACTTGCTTGAGGCAAAGATAAACCTTTTACTAAAGAAGTGACATGCCTGGGGTGTGACTACCCACCAGGACCTGCTCAGGTAGGAATTCATGATTAGATGACTCAGTGAGGTTCTTTTCCATAGAACCCCTTTTCCATCCATAGTGAGAAGAATGGTATTGCTTTACATTTTCCCCAAATTCCTTTGACTTCTGCCTTACTAGAAGAACCTGAGTTCTTATATCTGCTTCCGCATTCAAACTATTGCACTTTTGCATACATTGTAGTTTCTAGAAAACTTCACTGTAGACTTGTGAGAAAGTAAGAGTGAAAAAGACTAATAACTTCTTAGTGGGATTACGAAAACGGTTTTGACCTCGTGGACCCCCAAAATGGCATCAGGGACTGAGTCCCCAGACCACATTTTTAGAACCACTAAGGTAGATCAATACAGATTTATTTTAAAAAATATTTTTAATTTAGTATTTCAGCTTGAGTTCCACCAAAAACCAGAGATAAGTGATTTGATTTAGGAAATTTATCTCGGGAAGTAATTTCTGGGATCAGGAATTCAGGGACTGAGAAGAATGAAATGGGAAACTAAGGAAAACCAATTCAGGGGTGTGTCATTAAGCTGATAACTGCTGTGGCAATTGGGATGCAGTTTAATTGGGGACCCCATGAGAAACCATGTAGAATATGCCTTAGGATTGAGTGCCCGAGACGTGGCAGTATGGAATGTGGTTTATTGTTTCCCACTTCCCAGTGGTCAAGGATTGCTCCAGGGAAAGTTCATTCCTAGGTACTTCTATGTTTCCCAGTGCACCAGTATACCTGAGGCTGAAAGGAAGGCTGACAAGGTGAGGGGACGTGAAGCTGTCACCTGGGAGCAGCTGGTCGCCACACCAACTGTTGTGCACAAGGAAGGCCAACAGAAGGTGAGATGGCGCCTAAAAGATGTTCAACACGTTATGTGGGAAAACCAAGTTGCAGAATAATGCATACAGCAAGATACCAATTGTGTAAATAACAAAAACAACCAAAATAATTGTATATATTTTTGAGGAGATATATATATATATATCCAAAAAAACGTATACACATTTTAAAGCTGTGATACATGTATTACGTAAAGGCTGATTGGTAACCACTTTGAGCACCTCTTGTAATGGCAAAAGTGAAACGTGACTCGTATTCATCTTTTGTTATCGGTGTATACTGAGTATTACAATTTTAATACAGTGTTTTTTTTCCTTTGTTAAAATAGTATGCATTTTTTTTTTTTTTTGGCATTCTCTGTATATACTATACATGATGGCTGTCTGGGAAAAAATCCAGCCATAAATGCCTCTATTTTTCATATTACATGGCTGCATACTTTATGGACAGTGCACACACACACACACACACACACACACACACACACCCCGTATTTTGCAGTCTATAATGTGCACTTTTTTGCCTAAATTTATGTGGGAAAAATAAGGATGCACATTATACATGGGTAGTACTAATTTCATATCTATATAAATGTTTTTAATTCTTTTATTTATGCTTATGAGTTAAAAGTGTAACTCTAGCACTCAGTAACAATATTTGTATGCAAAATAATACCCTTATATAAGAAAGTTTTATACATAAAATTTCTTGTACTTGTATCTGTTTTTGTGTTTTGTAATTGTTTGTTACATAAAATTTCTTGCTTCATAATATGTTAAAAAATGCTAAAATTCCTTTATAATACAAAACATAAGTATCTAAATAAAAGTTTGAGTTAAAAAATTAAAATGAAAGATTTTTTTCTCTGAAAGTTTGAGCCAAAAACATGGGTGCGCATGATACACAGGAATGCATTATACACAGCAAAATACAGGACAGGAGGGCATATATACATGCGTGTATACACACACACACACACACACACACACACACACGCACACATATGGGGGTGCCAAAATGTATACATATTTTAACAGATGTTACCTATGTATTACTTTTTGAAGTTGAATTGAACTATAGTAGCAATATGTAGTATGACGTTTGCTCAAAAATTGGCATTAATCAAATGCATGCTAATGTCACCATGCGACAGGCAGGACAGTCTAAGAAAATGGCAGAAGCATGGTGGTTGTTCAAGAAGCTCAAGACCATTTTGAAGTGGTGTTTGAAATTTCTCCTGGCTTAACACCTTTTGAGTTCTACCTATGGGGACCTTAAAGGATGTGGTGTGCCATAGCAAATGACTACACTTCGGGAAGAAATGGAAATGGCATGCAGCTGTACAAGTGGACACTTTGGTCAACGTTGTTCAAGCAGTAGTTCACTGTAATCAGAAATGTCTGGACTCTGATGGTAACCACTTTGAGCTTCTCTTGTAATTACAGAAGTCAAATGTGACTTGTATTCATCTTTTGTTATTGGTATATATTGAGTATTGCAATTTTAATACAGCTTTTTCCTTTCTTAAAATGTGAATACATTTTTTGGCACCTCTCTCTGTGTGTATATCTTTTTAAATAGATATACATATATATGTATGTGTATAGGTATGGATTATATATACCCAATTTCGAGGGAAAAGATCTGGATTGAGGGTGAGGGTCATGTAAGAGAAATGTTAGCTTTTTCTATAATTTCCTAACCTTTATTTCTCCCCCAGGCTTTAAAGACAGAAGATTAGAGACTTAAAGAGATTCGCTGAAGTTAATTCATAGAGTATGTTTACCCGCTTTCTTTAGGCAGGCCAAGACTGGGGGTTCACAGACAAGCCAAGCAGAGAGGCTCCGAGAGAAGAGCTTGTGGATCATAGGATGCCTACAAAGAGAGAATGGCTTCATCCCAACCTGAATGCTTGCCCCAGGACACCAGAGTGACTGGCTAGTGAGGAAATTTTGGGGACAGCATGGCAAATGTCCTTGAGAGTTTGAGATTAAAGATAAATAGAGAAGGGCTTTTGCTTCCTGGATGGAGAAGTTTCGAGGTGGGAGGGAGACTGACATGGAACAGCCAAGATGTCAGTGAGGTGGGAGTCATTCGGAAGCTGCACTTCTGCTCTTAGAAAAGGCAGAGGTGCATGCATTTCTGAGTAGCTAAGTGGACCTCCCAGGAGTTGGGCTTAAGCTTTTAGAATTAAGTCCACTCAAGAGGACTGCCTTCTGTAGGGAGGGGCTCCCCTGGAAAAGACTGTGAGAGGTAAACTACTGGGGTAAACTTCTTGTAGACTGTGGAGATCATGTGGGGTGGGGGCTCCTCAAAACCCACCATGGAGGCCCAAGACAGAACTGATGTATATAACAGATCACCCACTACTGGTCCTTCAAGAGCGCCCCCTCACTCTCATCTCCTCCCCCCCCACTCTGAACTTGGAAGAGTCAGAAGCAGGAAGGGAGGGCAGTGGAGAGGGAGTGACAGTTGGGGTCCACCCCTCCTCCTGTGCTACAGGGTGGGTCTGAGCTAGGGGAGGAAAGAAGCTTATACCAGACTGAGTTTTGATGTAGAGAATGCTGGGCTTTCCATGCTTGAAAATACTACTCCAATGGTGATAGCTCAATATGACTGCAGAACTGTGGGACAGCCTGAATGAACTATTATCCTGGGATGAAGAAAGGGGCAGTGATAGAGCAGAGATGAAAAATAGCAATGGGGGGAAAATACAGGCATTTCTTGTCTATGCCCATTGAGTCTGCCCATTCGGTAAATCAGCTATTCTTATTTGTATTTGAAAGTTGTATGCATAGGAAAAGCTAGATGCAAATACGTCCAAATGTTACTTGTGATTAGCAGACTGCCGATTAATTACCTGTTCAATCTCCAGTCACCTTCTATATCTCCTATAGAACCCCAATTTTGTTTAGGTATCCACCCAGCTGTGTGAAGTTACATGATCAGGCGAGTTGGGTGGCAGTCAGTTGTTCTGAAATGGGGTGGTACCATTCCCTCAGTGTGTTCTGGAAATTGGTGGGGTCTTCTGCTTTTGGGGGGGAAGGTTTCTACTATAGACATTAAAAGAGTGGGTATACGAATGTTAACTATCTTATAGCTCGTGGGTCGGTCCTTCTTGAGAGAATGGCTCCATATCTCACTCAACTTTCTAATGTCCCATGAAACATTCATGCAGGTGAAAACCCCATTTATTTTTATTGTTTTATTTTTTTATTGTTAGACTCATTGGGGTGACATTGGTTAACAAGATTTACGTAGGTTCCAGGTGTACAATTATGCAGTGCATCGTCTATGTGCTGCATTATGTGTTCACCACCCAGTGTGAGGTCTCTTTCCATCACCGTGTATTTGGTTCCCACTCCCTCCTCTCCCACCCTCTCTTTCTTCTCCCACCTTGTCCCCAGGTAAACACTAAACTTTTGACTGTGTCCATGAGTTTTTTTTTTCTTTTTTGCTTTCAGCTTTATATTCCACATATGAGTAAAGTCGTTTGGTTCTTGGTTTTTTCTGTCTGGCTTATTTCGCTTAGCATGATGTTGTTGAGGTCCATCCATCCATTTTCTTTTTCTCTTTTTGCAAATGGTAGTATTTTATCTTTTCTTACAGCTGAGTAATATTCCATTGTGTATATGTACCACAGCTTCTTTATCCAGTCATCTGTCGCAGGGCACTTTAGTTGCTTCCATGTCTTGGTCACCGTGAACAGCTCTGTGATGAACGTTGGGATATGTAAGTCTTTGCAGACTAAGGCTCTTAAATTTCGGGGGTAGATACCCAGAAGGGGAATTGCTGGGTCATATGTTAACTCCTCTCCCAGTTTTTAGAGCAACCTCCACACTGTCTCCATAGCACTTGTACCAGTTTTCACTCCCACCAGCAGTGTACCAGAGTCCCTTGTCCTCCACATCCTCTCCAGCACTTGTTATTCCTTGTCTTGTTGATAACAGCTATTCTCACAGGTGTGAGGTGGGATCTCATTGTGGTGAAAAACCCATTTCTAAGCCTAAAACTTCACCCATTTGACATGTAAACTCCAAGTATCTTTTTGCATCTATTTAATGCACCCTGACTTCTCTAGGAAGGTAACTACTGCATAAATCAAGGGACAATTGTACTGTGTTTTGTCTGAAACTTTGTCAAGACTTATTCACCATTTTGGAAAATTGTTTTGTCAATGGCAATGACCTTGTGCTAGCTGAGTCATCTCCTACATCTGTCTGCATTTTTGGCTGTTGCAGCCTTGGCATTTCCATGTGTAGCTTCCGGCATCTCACTGCTTCATTACATCTGTAGAGTGTGTTGCCTGTGCATTTGCTTATTAAAAGATATATTCATTTATTATAAATTACTTTTACTTTCTCCTTTACATTACAGCTAAAACATCACTTTGATTCTCTTTTGAAATGTATATTCATAGGTAAACTATGTTATCTATGAATTTTATTTCTGGATTGAAGGAGGGTTGTTATAAGAATAATTGTTTTCAAGAGGGCTACTTGGGCCTGATGGATTGAGTACAAGTGCTGGCTCTAAGACTTTCAAGGTTGTCTCTTTCCCTTGCCCGTGGCTAATTTGGGCATGGACATGTGACATCATCTAGACAAGGAGATACATCTGCAAGAGAGCTTTGGGGAAAGGTTTTTTTACTTCTAAAATGAGACTCACACACACAAAAAAACATGGCCTCTCTTTTACATCTGAGCATCATCCTGTTTTATCATTTACCTGAGTCTTGCAGCTGTGAGGTTAGGAAGTTTGAGGACAAAGTTCACACACTGAGCGGGCAACACAGAAGGATGGAAAGGACCTGGTCTTTAGTCACATTGTTGAGCCACTAAATAATCTACCCTAGGACCACCCTCATTTGCATTTAATCTATGTGTAAATCAGTTGATATCAGCTGGGACTATGGAATGTCATTGCCATCTTTTTTTTATTGATAATGTTTGCCTCCCCAGAAAAAACAAAACAAAGGCAGAATCTCTTCCAAAGAGAAGAAGTAAAATACACATGACAGAAAAATAAGACACTGCGAAAGTATTTATAATAAAAGGTCAGCCTCATTCTATCCATCTTTTTATTCTCTCCACCAGTCCTGCAATCTTTTTCAGAGGCAACAAATGTTATCAGTTTTTTATGCATTCTTCTAGAAATATTGCATGCAAATACAAACATATATGTATATACACACACATACACACTTCATTTTCAAATGTATCTGTAAAATCCTGATGTTGGCCACACCCTGGCATGCAGGGCCACCTGCTCCAACTTTTCTCAGGACTTGAGAATGCTCACAAGTTGTGAGAGCAGGTTACTTGCCGCGTCAGCCCTCCTTCCTCTCGAGGACAGCCTTGAGAAGACGAATGGCCTTGCTCAGTTTTGTCCTAGGACCATTACTCAGCCTCTTCTAGGTGCATCTTTATCCCAGCAGAAAGCTGGGCATGCAGGCTTTGAGAAGGAAAAATGACAGTAAGGTATAGTCAGGGCTTGAAGACACCTGGGTGGTGGTGGCTGGAGACCAGACTTAAGAGGTGTCAAAGGCCAGTGTTAGGTTACAAGACTGAGTGGCAGGCCATTTCCCAGAGAGATAAGAGCTGGACCTGATTATAAAAGAGAGATAAGAAAGAGGAGGCTATCAGACAGGGAAACCCCAATGGGGGCACTGGCTACAAAGCAAGGTCAAGCTTTGGGGTCAAGGGTGAGCAACCCTGCTCAGTGGAAAACCCAGAAAGTATGACACCAGCTTAGAGCATGGGTGTAGCTGGCATTTTATAAGGAACAGGATGAAGGCCTACAGTGGTCCAAAGAGATGGTGAGATGGGCAGCCAGGGCAAGGGTAAGAATTTGGAAGAAAGTAAAAGTGGAAATCCTGTCACATGACTTGTGGGGCCCAATAATCCAGTGGATTCAGAAATCACTGTTCTAGGTTTGACAGATGCAAGCGTACTGTGGGATATTGGAGGGGCTGTGGGGGTGGGAGTGGGGGCTGTGGGGAGTGGCAGGTGAGCTTCTGCCTGTGGGAAGTGCTGAATGGTGTGTGTTCCAATGCACAACTCTCCCTTATGTCCCACCACGAGGTGAATAAACATAACGTACTGAATATTAAAGCGTCTAGAGAGATATACGCAGCCGTCCGTGATCATTGTGTGGAGTGGTTACAAGAGAGGGCTGGGGACCTGGAACATCTTATCATATCACCAAACAAAGATGCTTCCACACACTGCCAGGACCCCGTCACAAGGACTCAGAGGCTCCTCTGACCAAAGATGGGATTCATTTGAGCATTATTAACCCTAATAACAACAATGAATTGAAAATCACTGGATAGAATTAAATCTCCAAGTCCAAAACAATAGGGCAAAACCAAAACCAAAACCAAACCAACAAAACTCCCAAGAAACCCAAATCTAACTGATCATCATGGAGGATGCTAGGAAACAAATGTGCTGTTTAGAAAACTGGTAAGTAAAGAGAAAGAATAAAACATCCTGCCTCTCCCATATAAATCGTACCACTGGGTAACCAAATACTATAGCGGGCGAGAGAAAGTATCTCTTCATAAAAGTCAATGAAGATGGAATGATAGCATTGGAAGACCAGCATATTTTAATCGCTAGTTAATTAGGAGTCTAAATATTGAGTAGCAACCACTGCTCTCATCATACAAAGAGAGGCAATTAGGAATAATGTGCCTTCCCATGGAAACAGACCTGTGAAATAGTCTTGCCAAACATCTAATCCGGACCTGAAAAAGATCCAACTACAGATTTATGGGAAGACAGAGGACAGAGGAACGAGTATCTATTATACACCATGGGGTTGCAATCAACAAAATTCAGACAGTGGACAATTTCAGAGGAAAATCAATCTAGTTTCTTTAGCAAGTAAATTGCAGGAGAGAGAGAGAGAGAGAGATGAAGATGAAGATGAAAGGGAGGAAGGGGAGGGGAGCAGAGAGGAGGGGAGGGGAGGGCGGGGAGAGGAGAGGAGAGGAGGGAGCAGAGAGGAGGCAAGGCCACAGTGAGAGAATTGCGAGCTAGGGGAATGCATAGACTAAAAGAAGCATGAAAAAATATAGATCAAGCAGCCGTCATGGATCTTATTTCTACTTTGAATCAAATAAACAACCTGTGATAATATGGCATTTGTGAGACAATTGGGTGTCTGAATAGTGACTAAATATTTGATGATACTAAGTAATTACAAGTATCATTAATTTTTAAAGGCAAGATCATAGTATTGCAGTTTTTTTTTAAAAAAAGAATCCTTATCTTTCAGTAAATTCTGCCAAACTGTTAATGAATGAAATAATATAATGTCTTGAATTCACTTCAAAATTATTATTTTGTAAGCTAAATATATGGTGATGGAGAGAGAAAAAAAATTATTATTTTAAGGAGTAAAGTGGGTGGCAGTATATATGAAACAAGATTGGCTGTTAATTGACAACTGCTGGAGCTGGGTGAAGGGTACAGGAGGTTTTATTACATTATTCCACTTTTGTACATGTTCGAAATTTTTCATTTAAAAAGTTTAAAAAATTAAAACATGAGGGCTCAGGACCAGACTGACTGGGTTTGTAGCCGGGTTCTTTCTGGTTCTGCCACACCAATCACATGACTTTGGGCAAGTTTCTTAACCTTTCTGAACCTCAGTTTCCTCATCTGTGAAATGGGGATAACAACAGTGTCCACCTCACCGTGTGATTAGTGGAAACTAAAGAAGTTAGTTTTTGTAAAGCATGTAGAATTGCCTGAAACATGGTAAGCACTTAAGAAATGTTAGTTGCATTATTGTTGTTATTATTACATTGTGTTACGCCCCCTCTCTGGTAGCCCTCAGCATGACTTACCCATCTGAGGTGTGACTGGAACGCCGTACGTAGCACCAGCGTGGCCCGTGTGCCAAAGCAAAGCCCTGCCCCCGTCAAGAGGGCCTGGGGTCCTGTCCGCAGGAATCCCCTGGGGGTGAAGAGGGCCAACGAACTGCCGCTTCTCGTCACCAGATCCAGCTGGCCCTCCTTGGCCGGGGCCTCCCTTCCCCTTTCCTGCAGCACAGTGGGCCTTGTGCACACTCTGTGTGCAGCATCCCATTGCATCCTGTACCTATCAGAGGTTTTCACTAACGTGGGGCTCCTTAACACGGGGGACGAAGTTTCTCTGTGGTCTCCCTGCCTACAGCTGTCTTAAATCCTCAGGGGAGCAGAGGAGGCAACCCCAGGGACTGGTGTTTGCAGGGATAGTGTGGGGAAGAAACGGAGGAGTATGCCACCCAGAAGGAATAACAACCCAAGTAGTTCCTGTGGCTGGAGGGTAGTGGCTGTGTAAGTGTCGATGCACAGAGGGGAGGTGAGAGAGAACACTGGCTTTGGGAGAGAGCACTGGGAGCTGAGCCAAGGCAGGGTGTAGTAGGCTCGGACTTGGGCAGACGAGCAGCCAGGACCTGACAGGACTCTGGTGTCCTACGAGAGGCATGAGCAAACGCGGTGCAGCTGTACATGCAACAGGGCTGTGCTGGGGAAAGACACACTGACCCCTGCTGCTCTCCTTTTGTAGGGCGATCTGAGAGCAGGAAGCCAGTTGAGACCACACACAGTCACTCGGGCCTGAAGGGGGCACCTGCCGTCCCAACCAGCTCCTCAGCGGGCAGTCAGGAGAGCCTTCAAGGTCACTGGCAGCTAACGCTGTCCTCTGCCCACACATGAAGTGCCTTGAAGTCCATCCTTTGGGTCCTGTACTTAACCTGAGAGGCACCAGTTTAAGCAGAGGGTCAGACTTCCATTTTTGAAAGTCACTGTGGAAGACGGATAGCCAGACAGGGTGCAGAGAGTGAGAGTTTGGGCAGAGAGGGACAGTTGTGTGAGTCGGGGAAGACCACAAGGCCCAGGTGATGGCAATACCCAGCGATCAAGGGAATCGCTAGGCACACTTCCTCGGGGGAGGCAGGCAGCACGAGATGTCACCAAGCTGCTGGGACTCTCCCCATCACCTCAAAAGCTGAGGACAAAGGGCCACCAAATGCTCCGTACTCTACACAGAACAAAACAAACAAACAAAGAAACAAACAAAAAAGCAAAAAAAGGAAAACAATTAGAGAACCAGACCCCTCCCAGGGCTTATTAACAAGAGGACACGCTTGTCAGAAAACCATGTAAGCAGAGATGGAGCCAGAGAAGTGACAGGTGATGAGTGGTGGGTCTGGAGCAAACATGGCAGCTGTCCCTGCTTTGGGGCAGAGGAAGCCAAGGAAGGGCAGAGTGATTGGGGTGCCTGCAGGAAGGGCGGGCAGGTACCTCCTCCCCGGTAGGAGGCAGGGATGGGTGGACAGGAGCCGGCTGAGGAACAGCCTGCAGTGCTTGGCCTATTCAGGGGGCTGCGTGGAGGAGCATTGCTGGCACCCCCCACCCCCAGGATGGAATGCAGGCATGGGGGGGCAGCAGAGGAAGTTATAAGACAGGGATCACCCATGTCAGGGAGCTCTGTGGCCACACAACTCAGAATACTTCACAGAAGTTTCACTCGTGCCCCAGAGAGTGGCTTTGTGACACAGATGGCCTCTCTAGAGAGGCAGTGACAGCTGAGGAAGGGCAGAGCAGCACCCCCACCCCGACAATTAGTAACTGTTACTCCTCTCCCCACACGTCTTCCTAGGGAGAAGAGATCTTAGAGGGAAGGTGGGGGAGTGAAATGTAGGTCCTGCTTCCCCACCTTTCTTCGGGGTGCAGAGGCCTAGCCTCGGCTGGCTGAGGGCAGAAGAGATAAGTGATTAATTGGATGTGAGACTAAAGTTATAACCAGAACCGGACCTGCCTGAGATGTCTTTAAGGGACAGGAAAAGGCGTTTTGACAGAGCCCAAGTGAAGACGAGGACTGAGAAAACAAAGCCATTTTATGGCTATATCCAGTGCAGTGTAGTCTGTTTAATAAGCAAGTTGCAGGATATCATTGCCTTCATTTTATAGACGAGGACAAGGCCCAGGGCGGCCGAGAGACCTCCCCGAGTCCACACAGCTTGAAAGTGCTGTGGGAGGCAGCCACGAGAAAGCCCCTGCGAGCCTTGTCACCTATAATCACCCTTCTGTGTCTCTTGCCACCACAAATCAGAACTGGCCCCTGTGGCCAACAGAGCACGGCAGAAATGACAGCGTGTGGCTTCCCAGGCCCACTCAGGAAAGGCCTTGCAGCTCTGCCTTGGCCTCTTGCACCATTTGCCCTGGGGGGAGCCACCCGAGGAGCACGAGTTCTCTCCCACAGCCTGCGGGGAGCAAACGAGGCCTCCAGCCCCCAGCCGGCACCGACTTGCCAGCTGAGCGGGTGAGTGAGAGTCTCTGGAAGTCAGTCCCCGCCCCAGCCCAGCCGCCGCGATGCAGTCCTGCTGACACCGGACTGCAGTCTCACGACAGACCCCAAGTCAGGTCTGCCTGTCCACGCCGCTCCCCAGTTCCCAACCCACAGGACCGTGGGAGATAAGCTGCGATGGTGGTGGATCTGAGACATTGAGTTTTGGGGTAATGTCTCAGAAAACTAACACAGAGCTGGATTCAAATCCCGGCTCTGCGTCAGAAAACTAATACAGGGCAGAGCCGGGATTTGAATCCAGGTAGTTCTCTCCTAGAGCCTGGGCTCTTAATTACTTAACCAGTGGGTGCTCGCTCCAGGGCGCGTCTGTGAGAAAACCCCTGGGGGCATTCGTAGGAAGAAAGCAGGACACCTTTTATTTCCAGGTATTTTAAAACTGAAATCAGAAAAGAATCACTTTGTTAGTATCTAGTGGACGGGCTGAGCCAGCATCCCGGCTGATTGCTGGGTGGTCCCATGGCCCCCCCGGTGCTCCTCCCCAGGCGTTCTCAAGGAAGGGGCTCCCCAGTTCAAGGGTCACGTGCGGCCCACCCAGGCCCAGGCAGGCACACTCCCTAAACAAATAAATCTCCCCAAATGGACACAAGCTTAGAGAGATGCCTGGGCTTTACCTGGGGCCGAGCAGGATGCTGATCAGGGAGAACCAAGCGACCAAAAGGGACGGGCTGGCTCTGCTCCGGGGAGGAGCTGGCTGTCAGACACTGGAAGGGGGAACAGAAGTGACTCATGAATCAGGCCTGACAGTGGCCATCACCTTGCTCTCACTAACAATGCTATTATTCACATCGTTGGGTGAGAACATGAAAAGACTTTCGTTCAGCACTGCTAACAAGTGCAATGACGACGTTATCTTGAAAATATTTATTTTATTGTTATAACGTCCTCTCAAATACGTAATTTTGCATGTGCTTTTTAATGTAGCTAATTTATTAATGCTCCATTGTATGTATGGAAAAATAAGCAAATAGGCACATCTTGGGGGTGCTGAGAAGCACAGTCATGAAAGACTGGGGCTCGTGACGCCGCTCTGCCTCTCTGGAGAAAGGCCACGGGGCCACCACCACCCCAGAGAGAAGCACCCCAAGGTGTTGCAGTGAGCACCTGGGATTCTGCAGGGCAGAGCTTTCCACCAAGTGCCCCAGGGGTGCTCACAGGCCCTGGTAAGGGAGAGGTGGGTCCTCTCTGACTTGGAGGAGGGGTGAGGCACCCTTAGCCCCCAGGGCAGGTCACCTTCGGGAGGGAGCACCTCCTCTGGTGATCCCAGTGTGCTATGAGATGTGAAAGGTCAGTACACTGTCCAGAAACTTGGAAGTCTGGATATGTCCATGAGTTTGGTTCACTTACACGTCCCAGGGACCTTGGTAGGGGCCATTTCCATCACATGAAAGGGCAGGAGCCACATGCAGGCTGAGGTGAGAGAGGAGGTGAAGACCTAGCCCTCCACTGCACTTGGAGAGTCCGAGCCTTCACCACTCCGGAGGGGAGCATGCGGCTGGGGAGGCAGCCGAAGGGCAGCCGACCACCAGCCTCACGAAGGGCCCTGGTCCTGACTCTAATGGGAGCAAACATCAGAGGAGAAATGGGGCGTACGAGGGGTGTCCGGAAAGTATCCGGCCACATACAATGAAAAATAGAGGCATTTATGGCTGGACTTTTTCCAGACAGCCCTTGTATATTGGAAATTATATCAGAGAAAGAAGAGGGAACTGGGGGATAGATTGCAAAGCTAAAAAGCTTCAGGTGGGGCTCGAAGAAGGCTTATGGTGGGAGTGACAGGTCTGTGGCCTCTTGTCCATGCTGGGAGGGCCCGAGGGTTGTTCCACAGGGGGAGGCTGGTGAAGGCCGAGGCCTCATGCCTTGTAGTGAGCTTTGTGCTTTCCTCCTTCACCCCTGTCCTAGGGAAATGCTGGTGGTGCTTTTGGACAGGGACCAAGAACCCCAGACCCCTTACTGTCCTACCTACTCTTCACTTTTTCTTCCTTTCTCCATGTACAGAGAGTTCTGGTTATAGGAACGGAGCTCAAGTCACGGAAGGTGTGTGAGAAGATTATGGGAGAACATCTTTTCTTTTAATACTTATACACTGGTTTTCCATTTACGATCGATAAAGAAGTGTTTAATTAAACAGGGAGTTGATTTAAACATTAAATGAACACTAGTATAGTGGTATAAAGACACGGCAAAAATCGAAAGCTTCCTAGAAAAATCTTGTGCTGCTTTCCTGTCACCTCTTTTTCCCAGGACACCTGGCCTTTCCTTGTGACTGCTAGCAGTGAAGGGGGCCCTCCCACCTGTGAGTCGGGGGAGGCAGTTCGTGAGTGAAGGGCAAATCCCGGCCACCAGCTCTGTCCTCTGACAGCCCGACTGAGTTAAATCGCTCCCACTCCGCCCACAAAGATGATCTCAGAGAGAGGAGGATTCTCCACCACCACTCCCCTCCCTCCCGAGCCCTCCTGCAAGCGCTGAAAACACGGCACAGAGATGCCGGACTGGACCTCACAGGGGTGAGGGTACATGAAGGTGCTTGATCGCACTAGAAAAAGAAACTCGGGTGAAGCAAAACTCTCACCCACAGGGACATCACGCTAACACAACCACGTTCACTTCCCCCTTTTTTCTGTTCTTGCTCACACGTACATCTTGAAACAGGTTCAAAAGGTCATACACCATTTAGTATTCTACTTCCCTGCCCACCACAGTCCATACTCTGAGCCTTCTCTGTGGCCTGGTCATTTTTATGATGACACTTGTGCTCCCTCCAGCGGGTACTCAGTCACGGATTTGACTTCCCCCAGGCGTCCAGCCACCTAGGGCCAGTCACTTACGTACGATGTTGCAGGAACTGCTTTAACCAACGCGGCTTTTAAGAAGTTTTAAAACCTTTTATGGATAATTATTGCCTGCCCTTCTGACTACCCCCCCTCCCTGCCCCTTTGATTTTCTTTGCCTCTTTTTTGGAAACTTCCTCCCTTCTCCTTTTCTTCTCCCCACCTGTCCTGTCTCCAGCCCCACCCCTCATCATGGCTCAATAAGGACCACTGGGCACGAAATCACAAGAGCTGGGCCCAAGTAGGAGTTGCCGTTTTCTGGTTGTATAACCCTAATGGTGATCTTCCTAGGTCTTTTTAAAATTTTGTCTTTAAAAATAAGAAAACTATGGGCAAAGCACAGAAGATTTTTAGGGCAGTGAAAGTACTCTGATACTATAATGGTAGATACAGTCATTCATTATCCATTGTCCAAACCCATAGAATATACCACACCAAGAGTGAGCTCCCGTGTAAACTATGGACTCTGGGTGATCACTGTCATAGATTCCCCAGTTGTGACGAGTGTACCTCTCTGGTGGGGGGCATTGATAATGAGGGGGGGGGTGTTTGCATGTGGTGGGGGGAGTACCGGACAAATGAGAACTCTCTGTCCCTTCCTCTCCATTTTGCTGTGAACCTAAAACTGCTCTAACAAATAAAGTCTTTAAAAGCCTATAAGAAAAGCAAAACCAGCCCTAGATAGCTCCATAGGATTTTATAATATATAAGAGTAAAATTTTAGAAATAAGCCAAAAACCCATTAATAGGAAACTACGTAAGTTAAGTGGTAAACATAAATAAAACGCCTGTGATGTCGCATGCCGGAGTGCTGTGCACGTACCGACGACAGTGAGGTCGCACCGCGCACACACGGAAAGACACGCATGCGAGTTAGCTCAGAAGTTGCCAAAGCACACGCGCAGAGCAATCCCCCTTTTGGATAATATTGCCCCAAATATTAATGCATTGAAAAAAAGGATACACCATAAATGGATGAATGATTAATGATATAATCTCCAGGGATTGAGAGTAAGTCAGAAATATTTGGGGGTGCTTTCCAATTCATATTCTTTCCTTACTGAAATGTTTTTTTAAACAAACACATATTAATTTTGTAATATAAATCATTTTTTGAAGAAAAAAACCCCATGTGTTTGTCCTTTCCCCAGAGTGCAGAAAATCTAGCGACATACTGTAGGGGAAAGCCCTTGGTATTGCACAAATGTGTGCCAAGTCGCTAATTCTGCTCCTGCCATTACGACGGGCCTCCTTTGCTCCCCCCGGACTTTCTTGTCTCCTTTCTCTCTGGCACCTTTCCCTCCAGTTCCTGTCATCCTTTCCAGCCTTTCTCTTCCTGTACATAGTATGCGACAGAGATGACAGGTTGAAGGAGGACGACGAGTCTTAGACCCATTCCAGGTCTCTGCTCCCCACTCCCCACCTCTTCAAGTTCTGCCCAGAGAAGGACACAACTGGACATACATGCAAGTGTGCAAATTCCCTATGGCTGCCTTCCTCACTCCTCCTCGGCAGGTCTCTGGATGCTCCCAGCCTGCAGTACTTGTGCTCCAGCACCTTCTGCTCACCAAGATGCTATGTCCGGAGCCCCCCCCCCCCAGCTCCCTACAGCTGCCACAAATACCCCTGTCCCCCAAGTGGGGCAGGAGCAGCGCCTGGCACTGCCAGTGCGGCTGAAGCCCTCAGGATATGCTGTGGCGCTGAGCTCAGAGCTGACAGATGGAGTCATATGGGCAAATTAATTATATTTTTCATTTTTTTCCTGGGCATTTGTGAATCTGCAAGATCTTAATTTATGTATTAATTACACCTCAGAGCTAAATGAGGGGGCTGGAGTGCCTCTGACAGCCTTTGCATTTTATTAGGAAACATTGCACACGTATTTGGCTTCATGCGGAAAGAGCTACTAAAGCTTCCTTCTGGGGAGCTGGGGGCCCTTGGGGAGCAGAGCTCTTTAGGCAGTGCAGGTGGGTGGCCCAAGTGGAACAGCTTTAAGCCAGGCTGCCATTTGGCCTTGTGGGCAGACTTTCGAACCATCTGATTAACTTGCTCAGCTCCCCTGCTGCACCTTCTCCACTGAAGGGAGATGGTCTCCTGGCTGCACCCCTGCAGCCTCAGCCCCCTTGGCTGTTGCGTGGGTTTTGCTACAACTGGGTGTGGGGTTGCTGTGTTTTGTGGAGCCTCTATCTCCCTGTCATGGTCCAGAAGTGAAGCCATCAACCTGCTGATAGAGGCTGGGACTTCTGGAAGGGATTTGCTCTTGCAGTTCCCCTGCCAGTGAGCCATACAGGTGAGAACGGGCCATGGGTAGGTGGAGAGAGAGAGGCTGACCTTCTCTTCTTGAGCTGGACTTGGCGGGGTCGTCTGGTAGTGCTAGGTGTGGGGATAGGCCAGGCAGGGCCCTTGCAGTGAGCCAGAAGTTGGCAGGAAGAAAGGCACATTTTTGTAGCCACACTATAAGGGCACTTTCTTGTTCCCCAGTTCTTTCACTGGTCTTGCTGGAAGCTCCTAGTGTTACTGTCCTGTGTTGTGGGGGTGGAAATTTGAGGAAAAGGTCCCGAGTCTACTGGTTGGCCAATTTTCCTGAACAAAGCAGCACCAAAAGACTCACGGCAGGGGATTGCTGATATCAAAGTGATCACCAGAGGAAAGGATAGAAGTAAAGCCGTGGGTAGGGGCAGCACCCTCCTACCTCAGAGCTGCCTGCAGAGCCAGTCTTGGAGGCTCTATATCTGGAGAAAGCACTTCTTTTTTATAATATTCATTTTATTTTTCTAAATTGCAGTTGACATACAATGTTATATTAGTTTCAGGTGTACAACATAGTAATTAGACATTTGTATAACTTACGAGGTGACCACCCTGATAAATCTAATATCCATTATTGACTATGTTCTCCACACTACACTTTATGTCTCCATGACTATTTTGTAATTATCAACTTGTCCTTCTTAATTCCTTGCCCCTTCTCATCCATTCCCCCAACCCGTATCTCGTATGGCAACCATCAAATATTTTTTCTATCTATGATTTTCTTTCTGTTGTGTTTGTTTAGATTCCACATATAAGTGAAATCATATGGCATTTGTCTTTCTCTATCTGACTCCACACAGCATAATACCCTCTAGGTCTCTCCTTGTTGTAGATAGCAAGATTTCATTATTTTTCATGACTGAGTAATATTCCAATGTATGTATGTACCACTTCTTTCTTTATTCATCTGTTGATAGATAATTATTATAGATTGCTTTCATATCTTGTCTATTGTAAATAATGCTGCAATGAAGACATATGTCTTTTTGAATTAGTGTTTTGAGTTTCTTTGAGTAAATAACCTGAAGTGAAATTATTGGGTTCTTCTTTGTCTCTTGCTATATGTTTGGTTTTAAAATCTATTTTGTCTAGTATAAATATTACAAGCCCAGGTTTTTAATTTTTTGTTTCCATTTTCATGAAATACCTTTTTTTATCCCTTAACTTTTAGTCTATGTGTGTCTTTCAGTCTTAAGTGAGTCTCTTGTAGGCAGCGTATGTAAGGGTCTTGTTTTCTTATCCATGCAGCCACCCTATATCTTCTGATTGGGACATTTCATTCATTTACATTTAAAGTAAATTTTGATGGATATGTAGTTATTCCTATTTAAAAAAATTTTTTTCTTCTTCTTAAAGAAGTCCCTCTAACATTCCTTGTACTGTTTTGGTAGTGATAAACTCCTTTAAGTTTTTCTTCTCTGTCCTTTGATTTTAAATGATAGTTTTGCTGAGTAGAGTAATCTTGGTTGTAGATTCTTACTTTTCATCACTTTGGATATTTCATGCCAATTCCATCTGGCCTGTAAAGTTACTGTTGAAAACTCAGCTGACAGTCTTATAGGAGCTCCCTTGTAGGTAAATAACTGCTTTTCTTTTGCTTTTAAGATTCTCTCTTTGTCTTTAACCTTTAGCATGTTAATGATGATGTGTCTTGGTGTTGACCTGTTTGAGTTCATCTTGTTTGGGACCCTCTGCACTTCCTGAACTTGTATATCTATTTCCTTTGCAAGGTTAGGGAAGTTTTCAGTCATTATTTCTTCAATAGGTTTTCAATTCCTTGCTCTCTCTTTTCTCCTCCTGGTATGACTGTTGATATGCTTGGCGTTTTCCAAGAGGCCCCTTAAACTATCCTCATTTTTTGAATTCTTTTTTCTTTTTGGTGTTCTGATTGGGTGTTTTCTGCTACCTCATCTTCTAAATTGCTGATTCGATCCTCTGCTTCATCTAATCTACTATTGATTCCCTCTTATGTATTCTTTATATCAGTTATTGCACTGGTTCTTTTTTATGTTTTCTATCTCTATTTTTATGTTTCCTCTTATTTGTTGAAGTTCTTATTGAGATCAGTGAGCATCCTTCTAACTAGTTTTTAAAATTCTACCTCTGATATATTGCTTGTGTTCATTTTGTTTAGCTATTCTTCTGGAGCTTTGTTTTGTTCTTTCATTTGAGACATTTTTTTGTCTTTGCATTTTGGCTGCCTCCTTTTGTTTGTGTCTATGTATTAGGTAGGGTTGTTATGTCCCCTGGTCTTAGTAGAGTGCCCTTAGTAGTAGGTGTTCTGTGGGGCCCAGTGGTACAGTTTCCCTGGTTATCTGAGCTGGGTGCTGCTGGTGTGCCCCTTGTGTGGGCTGTGTGTTCCCTCCTATTGTAGGTGAGCCTTGGTTGCTGTTTACATGTTAATGGGAGAAACTGACTCTCAGGCTGATTGGTTGTGAGGACTGGCTGTGACTACAGTGGAGAAACTGTTGTGCAGGGGCTGACCCTACAGAGCAGGATTTGCTATAGCAGGTTTCTAGTGCCTGCCCAGTCTGCCCTTTGGGTGTGTCATCCTCAGAGGTGGCTGGGTGGTACTCCAACTCAGTTGAAGCCAGCCACTGGGTGTACCTAACCTGGGACCTCCTGGGAGAAGCCCCTGCCAGAGGCCAAATTCAGCTGCAGCCTGTGCCCTGTCCAGGGTCACTTGGAATGAGCCACAGAGCAATCCACAGATATCTTCTACTCATGTTGAGCTTAGAGGTGCTTGAAGAGGCCAAGCCACAAACCAAGGCTCACTACCACTAATGCCAGGCTTGGGGCTGCTTAGCAAGAGGTATGGGACATGTTGGAGCCAGATACTTACTCCTTTTTGGGGGTTTGAGAACCTTTTAGATATTTTAGGAAACTCTGCCGCATGAGCCAAGACAGGCCATTTGTATGGAAAAGCCACTGGAAGCAGCTTGGGTGGGCCCACAAATTGGGTTGCGGGTGGTTTTATAGAATCACCAGGGTAGGAAGAATGTGGAGACTCAGATATGGCACTCATCTAAGTCTGCACACAGGGAGTGGGAAAGGGCTCAACAAAGGAATAATGAATTTTGCCAGCACTGCTGGCTGAGAGAAAACTGCCCCTCAAACCCTCAGCCTGAAGCCAGACAATTCAGGTCCTCCCTGTCAGTCCCTGGCACCTTTTAAGCTGCTGCGCCATTACTGGAGCTCAGAGTGAGTCCATCAGCAAGTGAATCTGCATGCTAGCTCTTTAAGAGGAAGGCCTGGTACTCCAGACAACCTCCATCTCTTTTAGTCATAATCTTCACTAGTTTTCACAGCCAGAAGTTATGGGGACTTCTTTTCTTGGCACTGGAACCCTGGGCTGGGGAGCTGGATGTGGGACTGGGACCACTCTCTCTTCAGAGGAAACCTCTGCAGCTGACATATCTCTCCAATTTTTAACTGCCACATGCAGGTGTAGCCCATTCCATGCCTCTGTTTCTCCTACCAGTCTCAATGTGGCTTCTTCTGCCTATCCTTAGTTTTAGGACTTCTTTTAAGCTAGACTTCAGGTGATTCTCAATGACAGATGTTTTGCAGTTTAGTTGCAATTTTGATGTGGTTGTGAGAGGAGGCAAGCACAGTGTTTACCTACTCTGCTGTCTTGACTGGAAATCTGAGGAAGCACTTCTTAAAAGGGCTCAAAAACATCCCCAAGGCTCTGTAGTGCCTATGGTCTAACGGACAAGTTCCCTAGCTTGGCTGGATAGTGGCAGACCCCTGAATGCTGAGCTAAGGTGTCTAACTGTTATGTCTTGCCACTGGCCTGATATTGAGTCTGCCATCTGACCCACCTCCTGTCTGTTTCCTTATTGCTTCAGCTCTTTTACATATCAGTATGGGGTGGACCTATTTCATGCAGCAGATGTAGGCTTATGGAAGCTATGACACTGAGAGGTGACTCTCAATGGCGAGTTTGGAGGAGCTTTGATATTTGTAAATGTCCTCTTTTTAAGAAGAAGGACTGTGTGTGGCCACACCCACTCAAACGTGAGTTCTCTGAGGGCAAGACTTTTTTCTGCTGTGTTCACGTATTCCAAGAACCCAGAAAAATACTAAGCGTAGAGCAGGTGATCATTAAATGAGTACTTAGACGGTGGTGTTTGGAAGCTTGGCTGCAACTGCTCCCAAACAATCTTTTGAGCAAAACAGATAAGTGGGAGGCAGATGAGTCTCAGAGAGTCTCCAGCACCTGCCCAAAGTCACACAGCTAATTAGAGGCCAGCCTGGGCCAGGAATGATTCTAATACGAGCCTAATTTTCATCCTCTAACCTGCTGTCTCTGTCAGCTTGGGCTGCAATAACAAAACACCATAATCCAGGTGGCTTATGAACAACAGAATGTATTTTTCATGGTTCTAGAGGCTGAGAAATCTAAGACCAAAATGCCGACAGATCCCTTATCTGGTGACAACTCTTCCAGGTTGCAGATGGCTGACTTCTTGTATCCTCACCTGATGGAGAGCAGAAAGAAAGTAAATTCTCCTGTGATGCTTCTAAGGACACTAAATCCATTCATCATGGCTGTACCCTCATGACTCATCTAATCCCAACCACCTCTCAAAGACCCCACCTCCTAATACTATGACATTGGGGGTTAGGGTTCCAACATATGAAATTTGTGCAGGAGACACACATTCAGTCCATACACCTGCCTCTGTTATTCAGACCCCGGCCATCATGTTCATGGCCATACCCTCCAAATAGCTGAGCTAACTGACAAGAAATCTACTTTGCCTGGTGCCACGGGTGATGTTGAGATTTTCTGTGCTCTCAACATGACTCGATACATGGAAATGTCTATTCCTTGGATTCCATCACCTTAGTGAAGCTTTGGCTCTTGCACTTATCAAGGGAAAGTCATGGGGAGTCTGGGATGAGGAAATGATCAACCACCCATAGGGGTGCTGGCAGGCTGAGGGCTGGTGAGGGACTTGGCTTTGTGAAATTGCCCACTGCCAGCTCACCCTGAGGAAGGGCTCAGAGGCTTATGGATTCCTTCCTGATTACTCCATTCAGAGAGCCTGCTGCCAGCTGCCATGCAAGCTGGCCTGTGCAGGAAGCGTGTGGGGTGTGAGAGGAGGGTAGTGAAGGTAGTTAAGTCTTCTCTGGAAGCACAGAGAGGCCCTGTCGTGTTCACCCAGTCATCAGCGCGCCCTCTTCCACCCAACCGGTAGCTCTCAGGTGACATGGAAGCCTGGCGGGGCTTGCACTGCTGTGATGATCCTGGAATCATGTGCCTGGTGAGTCATCAGCTGGAGCAGGGAGAGGGTGCTGGCTATTGGCCTCTCCACAAGAGCCTGGACGTAGCAGGTCCTGACACCTTTCCTCCAAGGGCTCTCGGCTTGCAGATACCTGCATTCTCTGGACTCCTCCCTAGGGCCTCAGCTCTGACGCCAGCCTTCTCAAGACAGGATGAATGGAGCCTGCGTGATCTTTCCAGGGAGGGCACTGCCAGCCGGAGAGGTGGCAGCTTGCTTGACAGATAGCGCTCTGGATCGAGGCTGTCCAGATGCATTTGTCTCGTCCCCTCGAATCCAGCCAGCCTAGGAGATAAGTCTAACTCTTCCTGACAGAATCAGTTCAGCCTTGTCCTCTGAGCAGGGCCTGGGGTGGGCAAAGGCTGGCTGAGGCTTTCTGGGCTCTCTGACCATTGCTGCTAGGGTCCTACCCGCTGAGGGATGACACATGGGTAGCCCCAGTGGGCCCAGCAGACAGGCTCCAGCCCAGTGGACAGACTAATCAGGAGAGGGACAGAGGGGGTCCGCCCTCTGTGGTTTTTCCCAACCTCAAGGCAAAAGCAGGGAGGAGAGCAGGGAAGGGGCCTGGTTTGTTTTTTTCCACTCTCATCCCTGGCTCGACACTTCTGACAAACCCATGTTGTTTGAAATCATGCATATATAGCCTGGGTTTGAATCCTGAGGGTATAGGCTGGAGGAGAGGGGTTGTCTGGCCCCTTTGAGAGCCCACCCCAAACTGGCCTGCCTGCGGGCAGAATGTTGTTCCTTCTCCATTTGAATAACACCCTGGGGTGTCCTGCCGCCAATGCCTGAAAGCCCACCACCCTTGGCCCTGACCCCTTGTTAAAGCTGTCTCCGGCCTCTTTAAGAGATTGGGAATTCCCAATACTTGTGAAAGCTAACCTTTTCTTGGTAGGACAGAGGAAGGAACTCCAGACTGTAGATGTCACATGGGGGTGAGGGACAGTGTGTGTGTGGGTCTCCCTCTTCAGGAAAGGGAGACAAGCTTGCTCCCAGCACAGTCAGCCTGTCTCTATGTGTGTGGTTTCTGTGGACAGGAGTGAGAGCCATGGAAGGCCTCTCTGGATATCAGGGGTAGACCACTGAGATGCAAATAGAGTCCCTCTGGGCCAGAGCCAACTGTTTCTCCCGCCCCCACTTTGTCAGGGGCCAAATGACAGACTAGGGGGCTGGGTGAGGGCTAGAGTTCTGCTTCTGGCATCAGAACAAGGGAAGCCCCGTTGAGGGTACTCCGGGAGCCTGAGACACTTCTGGGGGCTTACAGAGAGGCAGGTGGAAGCCAATGACCTGCCATCTCTCGGAGAATGAGAGGGCAACAGAGATACAAATTCCTGACCTAAAAGTATTATAAATGCAATGTTGATTTTCACCACTACCCACAAACAGCAAGCCATGAATGTACATGCATGATCTCCAGCAGTCCTGCACTGTGAGGGAGCGAGCCCGAGCCAGGAGTGCAGGTGGGAGGAGTCCATTTGGGAGGTGAGGCCAGCGGGGTGGGGGGTGGGGGGTGAGTGTGGGTGGTGGGGAGTGGGGAAGTCACACGGGCTGGCAAAAGTATGCAAATTCATCTTGGAATTGTTCCTCTTAAAGGACTACTTCTATACAAACTGCCACTGGTCACTGACTGCCCCAAGAAATCTTTGATTCCACAGCTTTTCCAGCCCCTGGGCAAAGGAGCAAAGTACAGAATTGGCCCTGGAGGGCAGTCAGTTCTTTCTGCACCTCATGCACAGAGATGCAGGTGCTGGTCGTTGGAAGGGTGACCTGCATGTGCCAAGATGGGGCGAGCCATGTCTGCTGCAGCACTACAGTCTCAGTGTCCAAATGATAAAATTGGGGCTCTTGTCCAAGGTCTCCCAGCTGGTGACAGCTGTGCTGGGATCTAAAGCCTGTGCTCTCTCTGCTCTAACACCAATACATTTTATTCTCCTTCTAAGATGCTGGCCCCTGAAAGGCAGAGTCTGTATCCCCACCATCAGCCAATGCCTACTATGTCCTGGGCATGAAGTTGGTACCCAGTAAGTGGCAAATAGAAAGATTATTTCTGGATTCTAATATCAGATTGCAAACAGGTAGGCCTTGTTAAGATGTGGACCTAGAGAAAAGGTGAGAATTAAATTTTCTTTTAAATGCACCAGGGACTGGGACTGTAATATTTTTATGAAAAGAGGGGTGTTCATCTGTGTTATGGGTTGACCTGTGACCCCTCAAAGATCATATGTTGACATCCTAATGCCCAGTAACTTAGAATATGACAATATTTCAAGATAGGGTCTGTAAAGAGGTAATAAATGTCACATGAGGTCATATGGATGGTCCTTCATCCAATAGGACTCTCCTTGTAGGAAGAGATTAGGACACAGACGAAGGAAAGACCATGTGAAGACAATAGAGAGAAGACAGCCAAGGAGACTTGGAGCTTCCAGAGCTATTAGAAAAATAAATGTTTGTTGTTTAAGCTACCTAGTCTGTGGTATTCGTTACGGCAGCCCAAGCTGACTAATACAATCTGTTTCATGAGCGTAGAGCTCACATAAATATTTGAGCTTGAAGATTACTTAAACAAAATCCTTCCCACCCTCTTATTTTACTGAGGATGCTATAGACCCAGGGAGAAGGCCTGATAGACTGAGGTGCCTGTAGAGTTAGGGGCAGAGCAGGAACTGATTTTGTCATAAAGCAAGGTACACCTCTCCCACACCTCACCCACTCCCCTGCCCTGGTACATAATGCATTCAGACTTGGGGGTTTAAGGACCCTTGGGGATTCCTCATCTGCCATGGATCAGGGAGGTTGGACCCTCAGGCATATGCATTACCACCTTTTTGCTGACACCTCCAGACCCCTATCAGTGTTCCTGTTTCCCACCCTAAGGAGGAGGCTCGGGGCCAGGCTTATTTTTCTGCTCTGTGAAATGGGCAAATGCAGCAGCTAGATTAAAGTGCTGCCTCTATGGACCTGGAAAATCTTGGGTTGGGAGGAGCTGGTAGTGAGGGTGGTCCAGCATCACCACAGAGAGACTAAGTGAGTCTCCAAGCTCAGTCTTATCATGTGGCAAGTGGAGATCATGACGTATAGGATCACAGCACGATGGCGGTGCTCTCTACCCGCCAGTGGGCTTGTGAGGAATGACTGTGAGGGCCACTGCAAGCTTGCGCCCGATTGTCCAAACCTCTGTGGAAGGCAGCGAAAGGATGTTAGCGGCTACACGTAGCACTGGGGTTAAATCCCACTTGTGCTGTGTCAGTGTGGGTTCACCTTGGAGGCTGCTCTGCCTCTCTAAGCTTCAGGGTCCTCCTCTGTGAAATGGAGCTAATTGAAGCTCCATTTCCAGAGAGGTTGTTATGAAGGTTACATAAGAAAACAGGCAACACGGCTGGTGTCCCCAAAGTGCTGCATACTCTCTTTTGTACCCCCAAACCCTGTTATGAGTTTGTAGAAAGCTGCAGGATTTCAACACTCTGACTCCCTCTGGGTGGTGACGCTATTGGGGTGGGGCTTCATCCCCAGGTGGTTCCCTGGCCAGTTCCCTGCTGGTCCCTGAGCCCTTCTGCTACTGGTGAGTTGAGTTTCTTTGTCCCCAAAGATCACTTTATGAGTCACATAGACAGACACCTGGCAGGGGTCCTTTGGAACAAAAATTTTCCTTATCTGTAAAGGATCCGACTCTCCAGTTTCCACATTAATGAGGGCCCAGGTTGACCCAGAAGTTGGCAGACTTCCTACTTCTAACATTTCCAACAGATTCTCTCAGGAGCCATCTCCTCTTGTACTCTTATCAACCCGAAGTAATACCCTTCCTCTCTCTGCCTTCCCATATTTTACCCATCTGTGGGGTTCAAGAACCCCTCTCTTTACTGCCCCCATGGTTTTGCATGTGGTTTTCTGAGGCTTGAAATGCCCTTCTTTTCTTTGTCCTCTGGTTTACAAAACCCAGATCAAATGGCCCATTTTCTCTGAGACCCCTTCCCTGCCTCCCTAGACAGAACAAACGCCCCTTACTTCTGTGACCTAACCTGGCTACACCTGGGAAAGAAAGGGTTAGACAGTAATAACGGCCTGCCGCCGCCAGGGGGCAGCCACCCGGAAAGCGCCAAGGGGCTGCACACCGAAGGTCTCGGTCCAGTTTGCACCGCAAGCAAGACGTGACGATTTTATCGGTGCGCTTAGAACCGGACTGTAGGCAGCAGTTGGAAGGCACTGTCCTCAGGCAGAGAGACGGGGGCTCCGGACCCGCCAGTATTTGCAGCACTTCACAGAAAAACTGATAAAGACTGAGGGCTTCCCTTCCCTGAAGAGGGGCTGGAGCAGACATGAGCCCATTCAGGAGCTCATCCAGGTTTCTCAGCAGGGAGGGTAGGTCAGTGATGCTTAAAACACAGCTTTGCTTCTTCATGAAGTCCCCAGCTAAGGGCCCGGATGGAATAAAGTCTACATGGCAGTTAGACTCAAGATTCTGGGCTAGGGCGGGCCAAAGCAGCTCAGCAGACCCTTCTCCCAATTCTGTCCCGAAGAAGCCTTGTCTCTGGGTGATGGCTGCACCTGATGCATACTTTTCCGGAGCTCTTGGCCTTTACATATTTGTCACATCCACCAGGTAGGGGCCCCTCAAGACCACATATTGTTCACTCTTGTGTCCCAGGTGAGGCCTCTAAATGTCTCATTGAACCCCCTCAGAGCTCAGCACATTTTCTGTACGTGCCTCCAGCCACATGCTTCTGTTTCTTTCCTGCTTAACCAGAGGACCGTATCTTTGCACTGTGAGTGTGCTGGAGGGGCCCCGATGTCCCACATGGGAGAAGTGAGAGGGCGACACCCTGGGCAAGGCTCCAAATGAGAGGTGGAGCGGACTTCATTGAGCACTGGTGGAATTAATGGAGAGGGCCCACCCTTACTCCCTCCCAACCAAGTCCCCTCTCTCCACGTGAAATTGTCCTGATCTCCCTTGTGTTCTTGTGTCGTAGGATCAGGCTCTCTCTCTCTCTCTTTTGTGTGTGTGTGTGTGTGTGTGTGTGTGCAACCAGCACTCTCAAGCAACTGGCAATATGTTTTGCTGGTTACTTCAGAGTTTTGCCAGTTGCTTAAGAGTGCCTGCTTCTTGAATTCCCATGTAGGATCAGTCTTGGGTCACCTTGGCGAGATTACAATCCTGGATCTTCAATCCAACACTAATATAGGTGTTGAAGACATTCTGTGGATGTGATTAATGTCTATAATCAGTTGACTTTATTTTTTTTAATTTTTTTATTCTTTGAGAGTGCGAATGCAGTCCCCCACTACCACCAATTCTGCAGTCGAGTTTCCCACATTTGGGGAAATTGGAGGGGTCAACACATCCGGAGTG